>JAJOOR010015714.1:0-27991 GCA_036250505.1 Solanum acaule | reverse complement strand
TGTACGGGGGAGGAAGTCGTGGAGTATAAGAAAAATAATTTAAATTTTATTATTAAAAAATTTCTTTTTTGGGGGGATAATAATACTTCAATATTTAATTTTTAATTAATTTTAATAGTTTATTATTTAATTTTTGGCAAGGTGGAATTTTTTATGCATGTGGAATGCCATTTGTCAAGGTTTTTTTTCAAAAAAAGAGAGTGTGTATTACACACACCACTAAGGTGTGTTTCTCAAACTAATAAGTGATATTTTAGGTATAAAACTCACACTCTCAATAGTTTAGGTATGAAACTCAAAAAAGAAATAATTTAGGTGTGTTTCTGACAATTATTTCTACAAAAAAAATAGAAGCAGAAAATTATTTTTTCAAGACCTACATATCTCTGCCATATATACATATTTATCAATATATCTCTTATTAATTAATTAGCATAAGTTTGGTACATTTTCAGTTTAAAATTCATTTTTTTATTTCTATATAATAGTTTTTTATTTATGTTTTTATATTATTATTTTGTAGGATTAGAAATACTTTAACAACAATACTTTTGTAGGATTAGAAAAAAGAAAAAAAAATAAGGTCTATATATTTTTGTGCGAGTTTTTCGTATATAGTGATTTAATTTTTGGAATAATTGATAAATTTATTTTTGCTTGATATTTTTAATTATATTTAAATCATCATGTTAAAATAACATCAATATTTAATTTTTAATTATTTTATTTATGTATAATATTGATTGAAAATCTGAATATGTATGTTTTAATTTAATGAAAATAAAAATTTAATTAATTTTTAAAAAATGGAAATTTAATTAATTTCTCTCTTTAAAATCTTTAAAATGCATAATTTAGTTAATAGAAATAATTTTGAATTGATATGGTTATACTACATTTTTTGCATATCAATTACAATAGCCCAAAGAAACCATATAATGATGCAAGCATGGCGTGACAATATTTAAATAGTCTTTTTAAATAGCATCCAAAAATTCAATTGAAAAAATAATTATTGAATGATTTACTAATATAGTCATTACTCTAACTATTTACATAAAAGCAAAGATTACATGAATTTTGAATTGAGAAGTTCTCTTCCACTAGTTTATTTGCCAAAAAATATAGCCAGACACAATTGGTGCATTCACTGGCATAATGACCGTCCTCACCACATTTGTAGCAACCACCACCACCACCTCAGCCACCACGACCATGACGACCATCACCGTCAGAGTATCTACCACCTTCATCGCCATCGCCTTCACTCTGGGTACACTCCCTAGCAAAGTGGCCACTTTGCTAGGGAGTGTACCAGAGTGAAGGCTATGGCGGCGGAGGTGGTAGACACTTCGACGGTAATGGACGAGGCAGTGGTGGTGGAGGCTGCTTCAAGTGTGGTGAGGACGATCGCTACGCCTGTGAATGCACCAATGGTGGTCATTGATCGCGACTTGAAGTCCCGACTGCTACTAAAAACAAAATTAATTGAAGGAATTTTTGTATATACAAATGACTCAGTGAGTGAAAAAGAAGAGGAAGAGTGATTTATATAGCCGTTTCTCAAAGGGATACATTAAATTTGGTCCACTAATTATTAATTAAATTTAGAAAATAATTATTGAATTATTGACTAATAATATATATAGTCAATACTATTAACTATTTATCTATAAGCTAAGATTACTTAAATTTTGACTGGGAAAATTCTCTTATGGTTCACTAAGTTTACTTATCAAAAGTAATATTTTCATTAATCATAAGTCCATAATTAATCAATAATACTCAAAGGTAAGTGAATCACTAAAAGGGAAATTTATTAGTTTAGCTACAACATATATACTATTAAGTAACAATAATTTTTTTTAAAAATAAGTAAGGTGACATGTAGTGTAATTACCTTGTATCTTCGAGTTTTTTTTTGGACCAAATTTCTGTTTTTTCCGTTTTTTTTCAATTTCTTGCTTGAATTATTGACATATGACATAAATTAAATTTAATGACTAATATTTAATTTATCAAAGTAATTTCTTAATCATATTTTTTATGATAAATACATTATATGTTAGGAAAAATAATTTATCTCCCTTCTTGTTTATCTCTCACGCAGGATATTTATCTTTCTTTCTCATTTTAAGTTAATTTTTTTATTGTATTTTTATTTTTTAACCTTCTCTTTAACATTTATTAAATTTTAACTATCCAGGAAGGAACATAGGTCATTTTTTTTTATAAAAATAAATAAATTATATTAATATAAAATTAGAAAATAATTGGACTTATTTTAATTTGATATAGAGTGTTTAATTACTCTAATTTTATACTTTTTTTTGTGTGTGGTACTTTATTTTGCATTTGTTGGTGTCGATTAATATGCTCCTCTTTTAGTTATAGATGTAGGTCAAGATGGCTGAATCACGTTAAATCTGAAACATTAAGGTGAATTTTGAATATGTTAAACCATTGAACCAACTCTAATTTTGTGTTCAAGTGAGATTCATATAAAGAAAGAAAAAAATAATACAACGAAGTAAACATAATTAAGAATCTAAATTAATATAACATTACTTCTATCATCTTGAGAAATAAGAAAAAATCTATGTATTATTTTTTGCCCTTACAAAAATCTAAAAGGGAAATTAAACTATTTCTCTTATTAACTGTGACGCATGGGATACTTGATAACAAATGTGGACAGTTTTACATGCTCCCTGGGGGAGCAAGGCTGAATTCAAGATTGAGCTCATGATGAAGATTCTCATCAATTTTATCAAGATGTTCTAGGTTATCCTCATTTGATGTCGAAAAATTAAATTTGATATTAGGGCCGCGATACATGCTTGTCGTATTATCATATGCTCCTGCTTCTTCTTTCGTATTAAGGATTCCAAGCAAGACACATACCTTTTTGACATGATTTGTAATATCAGCTTTGTACTTCCCCTTTGGCCTCTTTCTCACACCCATATATCGGACCTCAATTAGGGTTACAACTGTCGTCAAATTGTCTATCCCAACATTCATGGAAACCAAACTTTTAAGAGAGTTAAACAATGAAATCTAAAATCACGATAAAACTTCGGTTAGAAAATGTGATATCTCCAAAATAAATATTCAATGGCTAATGTTTTTACAATAAGTTAGTCAATCAACTAATTAAGACTATATATGTAATTTTTATGAGTTGTGTAATGAAAACATAGCAGTTTGTCGAGACCTAGATAGGAAACCACTTTGTTGTGGTTCAAATACTGATATGAATATTCATGAACGTATAAAAATTCATTATACAATGAACAAGACATAATTAAGTTTCCTATATTTTTTGTTCTTCTAAAAAATAAAAATGGAAATGAAACTGTTTCTAATAATAACTGCAATCGATACTTGATGTGCTATACAGTTTCATTTGCTCCCTGGCAGATGAGGATGAGTTCAAGATTGAGCTCCTCATTTTCTAGGTTATTCTCATTTGATTTCGGAAAATTGAGTTTGACTTTAGGGCCGCGATACATCCTTGCCGCCTTATCATAAGCTCATGCAGCTTCTTCTTTTGTGTCAAAGGTCCCAAGTCAAACACATACCTTTTGGTTTGTAATTACAATTCTGTACTTTCCAGTTGGCCTCTTCCTCACACCCTTATATTGATCCTCAGTTGGGGTTACTACAACTACAATGCAATTTTCTCTCTCTACCATCTGAAAATATAGAAGGAATTTAATCTAAAATTACAGAAGGAATATTTTGTGTATAAAGAAGACTTAGTGAGTGAAAAAGAAAGAGGGAGACTGATTTATATAGTCGTTTCTCAGAGGGATGTTTTCGTAAAATACATTGTACATATAAGTAGCTTGAAATTGAAAAAAAATTGATTTTTCTAAACAAAATAGTAGAAATAATAAATCTCATTCCAAGTTCAGTATTCGTTAGGCTACCTTTATATATTTTGGGGTGACATTTTTAAATTTATTTGCCAAATAAAAAATAGGTAAGTAAGTACTAAATTAACTTATTTTCCAAAAAAAACAAAAATAAAATTCATCCTTTGAACCAAATACACTCTTAGTTAAGCAATATTTTTATATTTTATTCTGATAGGTGTGAATGATCATATATTCACATTTAACTTTTTTATTTTTATTTTTTATCTTTTAGTACATAATTGACATTATATAATTGCATGTTTTATTATCTTTTTCTATTTTTCCAACCAGACATGCTCCACCCATCCTCAACATGTAAAGGGAACTAAATATCCTTATTTTTATTGCTATTTGTCCTCCGTATTTTTTTTATATGTTTACTCAAGTCAATACAATAAGGAGATCCAAAAAATAGTTTCAAAGATTTTTAGTTAAGGCAATTACTTATATCCCTTCAAGTGTCTATCAAATTAATCTTATCCCAACATATAGGTAAACCAAATTTTTTAAGAGAGTTAACTAATAAACCTTCAAATCATGATAAAACTTTTGTTAGAAAATGTGATATCTCCAAAATTTATATTCAATGTCTAATATATATTTACATTTGTCAATCAACTAATTAAGACTATATATGTACTTTTATAAGTTATGCAATGAAAACTTTGCAGCTTGTCGATACCAATTGATAGGAAATTACTTTGTCGTTGTTCGAGTAGTGATGGAATAATAGTTAGAATAAATTGAATTGGAAATAAATAAATAAAAGGGATATACCATTGTAGTAGTACTACTAAATAATAGTGCAACGCTAGCAATCTGGTACTGATATGAATAATCATGAAATATAGAAAAAATTCATCATGTAATAGATAATATGTTATAAATTGAATACAATCAAAACAAAATTTACTTTCAAGAGTCTTTACCCGTAAACCTTCAAAAGTTCAAGAATAATATCATTAATTAACATAGCGTTGACACCACCACCACAACCATCGGAGTATCTACCACCTCCGTCCCTTTCACTTTCGGTACAATTCCTATTAAAGGGACCAAACTCATCACACTGAAAACAACCGCTTCCTCCACCACCTCTTCCACCGCCGTAACTGTTGTCTCCCACGTATCCACCTCTATAGCCACTGTACATGGCCACCACCGTAGCCACCATAACCACTATCACGGCCACCTCCACCACCGCGGTCACCAGATCCTCAATATACAAGTGCTCCATCAGGCCCAGTGACATCAACAACCTTGATACGACTATCAATTTTGGACTCAATCTCGTATTTGACATCCTCACCATCAGCCAGGCTATGAGAACTTCCAGATCTGATTTCAGATTGATGAACAACGAGATTGTTAGAGCCATCATCACTGAATCGTTAACGATGGCTCTAATGATCTCTTTGTTCATCAGTCAGGAATAGATCTGAATGTTTTCATAGCCTGACTGATGGTGAGGCTGTCGAGTAAGAGATTGACTCCGGGAATGATGGTTGTACCAAGGTTGTTGATGTTACTGGGCCTAATAGAGCACAGGTCCCTTGAGGATCTGGTGGCTGCAGTGGCCAAGATGGTGGCCGAGGTGGTATCCGTGGATACAATGATATAGACAGTGGCTATGGAGGTGGATACGGTGGAGGCGGCGGTTATGATGTCGGAAGAGGTGGTGGAGGAAGAAGAGAGTGTTTTTAGTGTGGCGAGTTTGGACACTTTGCTAGGGAGCGTACCTAAAGTGGAGGTGAGGGCGGCGGTGGTGGACGTTGTGGTAGTGGCCGTGCTATATTAATTTGTATTTAGAGAAGACTCAGTGAGTGAGAAAAAGAAGAGAAAGAGTGATTTATATAGCCGTTTCTCAAAGGGATACATTTAGCTTGGTCAACTTTATTAAATACATTTGAAAAAAATAATTATTGAATTATTGACTAACAATATATATAGTCAATACTTTTACTAGTTTGCTAAAAACTAAGATTACATAAATTTTGACTAGAAAAATTCTCCTAAGGTCCACTGAGTTTACTTATCAAAAAGAATATTTTCATTACTCATAAGTTCATAATCAGTCAACAATACTGAACGGTAAGTGAATCACTAAAAAGGAAAATTATTAGTTTAGTTACAACTTAAAATTCAATAAATATTCTCTTTAATATTTATTGAATTTTAAATACCTAGGATCGTGGGTCCTTTTTCAAAAAGAAATAAATGATTTTGATATAAAATTTTAAAAAAATTGGACTTATTTAAATTTGATATAGAGTATTTAATTAATCTAATTTTATACTTTTTTGTGTGTGTGTGGTACTTTCTTTGTATTTGTCAGTGTCAGTTGATATGCTCCTCTTTTAGTTATAGATGTAGGTCAAGGTGACTGAATCACGTTAAATTTGAAACATTAAGATAGATTTTGAATATACTAAACCACTAAACCAACTAGTCTTATGTTCAAGGGATTATATCATACCTCCGATTTACCTGATCAATACACAGCTAAGGAAAACTAATTACACACGACACCCTCATCTTTTGGCTCCCCGATCGAACAATGGAACTAGATAAAAATTTATCCAATTGAGATTCTTATAAAAGATAGAAAAATAATGCAACGAAGAAGACATAATTAAATTTCTAAATTAATACAACATTACTTCTATCATCAGGAGATATATGAGAAAGAAGAAAAGATTTTTATGTATTACTCCTTGTTTTTCCTTACAAAAAATCCAAAAAGGGAAATTAAACTATTTATGCAATACTTGATAGCAAAAGCGGATAATTTCACTTGCTCTCTGGCGGAGCAGGTATGAGTTCAAGATTGAGATCATGATGGAGATTCTTGTTATTTATATTAAGATTTTCTAGGTTATCCTCATTTGATGTCGGAAAATTAAGTTTAGCTTTAGGGTAGTAGTAATACATCCTCGCTGCCTTTTCAAATGTCTTTGCTGCTTCTTCTTTCATGTCATATGTCCCAAGCTAGACACGTACCTTCTGGATGGGGTTTGTAATATCATTTTCGTACTTCCCCCGTGGCCTCTCCCTAACACCCTTATATCGAACCTCAGTTAGGGTTACAACCACTGTCACTGTAGCTACAATGTCATTTTCTAGGTTATCCTCATTTGACATTTGGAAATTAAGTTTGACTATAGCGCCGCGATACATTCTAGTTGCCTTATCATAAGCCCTTGCGGCTTCTTCTTGTGTATCAAAGGTTCCAAGCTAGACACATACTTTCTAGTTTGTAATATCAGCTTCGTACTTCCCCCGTGGCCTCTTCCTCACACCCCTATATCGAGCCTCAATTGGGGTTATAACCACTGTCACTATAGCTACAATGCAATTTTCTCTCTTTGCCATCTGAAATTATAAAAGGAATTTAATCTGAAAATATAGAAGAAATATTTTGTATACAGAAAAGATCGAGGGAGTGAAAAGGATGATGAAGATTGATTTGTATAGTTATTTCTCAAGGGATACATTTGGTCTAGTAGTTAATTTACATGGCATTTGACTTGTTTTAGTAAAATACATTAAACATATAAGTTGCTTGAAAATGAAAACAATTAATTGCATTTTTTATTCAGTATCTTTTTCTATTTTCCTAATGGACCATGCCCCACACCGCCACTCGCCTTCATCAAATAAAGGAAATATATATAATTTTTTCCTTCTTATTTTTTAAATGTTTACTCAAGCCAATAAAATAAGGAGATCAAAAAAAAGTTTTAAAGAGTTTTCTGGGGAAACACCAATCCATTTAAAAATATTGAATTTCATTTGCATTTTGTATTTGATAGGTTAAAACTAAATAAGGTTTTGTAAAAAAAAGAAGAAGAAGAAAAACAGATTTTGTCAAATACCAATAATATTTTTTAATAATAGAATATTTTGACTATGCACAAATAGACTATGTATTATGCATTTCCTAATTCCATCTTGGGGATTTATTTCCATTCCGTCTGGTTTGCTAGATGGTGCCACCTTCTTTCTTACTTATTTGCTTGAGTTGCAAAATTATTATTTTTATAATTAATTGACAAACCAGTTCTGAATTTTTTAGGCATAAAAAATCAACAAGAAAAATAGATAAAACAATCTATATATTAAATGTGTATGCACAGTTTTATTAAACAACTCTTTCCTTTACAAATGTAATAACCACTAATCAACCCATATCAACACGTAAATTTCCTAAAACTATGAAGTTCGATCTGCTCTACAAACATGCTTATAGTTAATACCAATGATAATGTTGTATAAATTTCATTTTACTAATATGAAAATGTTAGTAGTTTAATTCAAAATTTTAAAATATTACATTTATACATGCGGTGTAACCCAAAGGAGAGATGAAGAGATCACATTTAATAAACATCGGACTCAACTAAAAATATTTTAATTATACGTATTTATAATTTATAAGCAGTGAATTTCCTTTCTATTAACATGTTGTAAACATGCTTATACTTTTGTTGGCTATTGCATTATTCGTAAAAAAATTAAAATCTAACAAGGCACAACTAATAATTTATATTGGCTTATTATAACAAGGGAACATTACGCCGTTAAGCAAATTTATACTACTTAATTATTCATCATAGCTATAATTTTCTATAATTATCACTCGCGACTAACACTAAGCGTTAATTACGTGAGCGGACTTAGAATTTGTATAATTTGATGTGTTAGTATAATTCGCCACATTTGTATAATTCACAACTAATAATACTTCGTGTGATTTGTATTTGTATACGATGATTTGTATATGTATATGACAGTGATTTCCTTTGATTTTTCAGTTTTATTACCAGATACATTCAATGCTTTTTGTATAACTTTTTAAAGTTTGTATAAACGTGTCGTTTTTTGGATTTTGTATAATATAATTTGTAGAATATAATCTATATAATATAATTTGTATAACTGTTTAACATTCAGATGTTTGTGTTTGAATAAATTTGTTATTTCGAGTTTTATCATATTTGTATAATTCCAAAATTTGTATTAGGGCTCCACGCTCAAGAGACGGGCTATTCTACATAATACGAATAGGCGTGTAGACTTTTTATTCTTACGATCCTATCATTTCTGCTTCAACGGAATATTCTGATTCATCTTAATTAACTGCTTCGTCTGTATCTTCACATCATTCAAATGATCTTGAAGCGGACCTTTCCTTCGTGTTTGTTGTAGCTCTGTGCGAATTATACAAATTAGTGCCCTCTCTCTCTCGCCTCTCTCCTCCCTCTCCAAATCTCGCTTGCCTCTCTCCTCCCTCTCTCATTCTCGCGTACCTCTCTTCTCCCCTAACATGTAGCTATGGATTGTAATTAGTAAACTATAGTTATGGAGCAAAATTAAGCTATTTTTGAGTGGCTATATGCGAAATTCCTCTTATAATTATCAAGTTCTTTATCGTCTAGTTAACTATATGACTATTCCCATATCAATCTACTATTAATTCTTTTAGAAAATCTAAAATTCAACAAAAATAAATAAGAGCTTGCTACTTTAAGATGAAACTAAAAGAGGAATTACAACCTCCAATAGTTGGACCATAAAAATTCACTGAAACATATATAATTCTATATAGAAAAACAAAAGATAAAAAAAGAGACATCAAAGAAGACATTATTAAGTTTTTAAATTATTAACATTTTTGAGGCTATCCTCCTTTGTCAGGGGAGGGGGGTTAAGTTTGGATTTAGGGTTGCGATACATCCTTGTCGCTGTATCATAAGCCATTGTAGCTTCTTCTAGTGTTTTGAAAGTACCAAGCCAGACAAGGACCTTCTGGATGGGCTTTGTAATCTCAACTTTGTACGTCCTTCATGACCTCTTTCTCACACCTCTATACCACACCTTGTTTGGGGTACAACCATTGTGGTGTAACCTTATATCTACGAGTTCTCTTTTGACCAAAGTTTTCTTTTCTCCATTTTTCATGTTCTTGTTAGATTATTGACATATGACATAAGTTAAATTTAACGACTAAAATTTAATTGATCAAAGTAAATATTTAGTCATTGAGTTAGACTCGAACCCAATCAATTTGATCGTAGTGAAAAGGCCAAGTCTTAAGTATGGAAAGTGTATCAAATGTGAATTAAGGTGCTAACCGAACTCTAGCACAATTCGGGTAGAAAAGTTTTTCATATATATGAGTTTGATCAAGGTCCAACTTTAAACAAGTATATCTCCTAAAATATGAAAAGCTACATCATTCTTGGATCATTAAATGGGCTGCAAAAGTTTTTAAAAAAATAACTAGTCATTTTCTTCTATGTTCCTATTGACCTCTCTTCAGCATGTTCATTTTTATTCTCTTACTTACTTCTTTATTGCTCCTTTTTTAAGAAGATCCGAAAACCACAATGTAGTTAGACTACTACTAATAAACCAATAAAAAGTAGTGAATTTCTTGAATAATCAGACATGTATACGAATTACAATCAACGACTTAGCATATCTAACTATATATGACAATTACACAATGTAACGACCTGTTCCCGACGTTATGGAAAAGCCAACAGGGGAAAATTTGGGGTCGGAAAACTTTTTCGTAGTATTAGGATTTTCCCAACCTAGTCTAGATTTGGACGAAATCAGAGTCTTTAAGGTATAGGAAAATCTGGTAACAATCGGGTGATTGAATTTTGTTTTTGATTAAATGAGTAGTTAGATAACTCGTTAAAGAACCCGTATGATTTTACGGAATTGAATTCAGGTGAGTAGAACTCCCGGAATCGATCTTAGCGTAAAAGGTATTTCTGAGCGTTGTTGGTTAGAGGTGTGTTGTGAAATGAGAATTTTGGAATTCCTGGAATAGCTCTCTGTTTCGTTTCAGCCGCTTTGGCACTGGGTGTTGCCGCTGTGGTGGGGTGACGCCCACTGTGGCGGGCTCGACGCGACTTAAGGTCGTTAATAAACCTCTAAACGACCTTATTATGCACTTTTCAACTTTTAGAGCTTAGGAACGAACCCCAGGCGACTCCTACTCTTTTTTCACCATTCTTGAGGCTAAAGGTAAGCTTTTCACTCTTCGAATCCGTTTTTTGATCCGTAGAACGTAATAGAATGGATGAATATTGATGGGGGAGGATTTTGTTATGGATTCTATGGTGGAAACAACCCTTATTTGGGTAATTGAGATCATGGAGTTGATCTAGGGTTCATAGAATTGTTAGTAATTCGGGTAATTAGTGATTGTTTGTTGATTCTCATGTTATTATGATTGTTTGTAGACCAAGAACAAGTGGAATGAATCCGAAAAGAGAAGGATCAAGTTTCTTAGGGTTTCAAGCTTGTTTCGAGGTAGGTGATGGTTGTGATTCTATGATTGTGTGATGTATGCTTGTTCTTGCTTCATTATGATACTTGTATATGTATGAATGTTGCAATGTTGATCACACATGTTGTAAATGAGTTAGATGAATTATTATTGCCATGAAATCATGACTTGAATGTATGATCTTGAGGATATACTTGTGTTTGTGATTGTGGTGTGTGAATAGGATCGGTTGCCACGTTCTGGCATAACTAACTTGGATCGGCTGCCACGTTTCGGCATAAATATGGGATTAGTTGCTACGTTCCCGCATATTAACTGTTTGGGTTTGGGTTTGAGTTTCATGTGAGGACCAATAATGTGATATAATATGTGAAAATGATCGTTGTTCATAAATGTTGACAATATTGTCTATGTTGATATATATATATATATATATATATATATATATATATATGCATATGATCATATTATTGTCTTGAATTGTTTTTGTTGCACTAGTGGGATAGATGTGTGATCCTACCAGTACACTGTTGTTATGTAGTGACACTGCACTTGCTTTTATTTTGTTGAGTACAAGGCATCTTCAAGCGGCTACTGACAGACCTCATTTAGGAGATCAGTGATTGTTGCTTCGAATTCAAGGGTGAGCCAATTATTCCGGGCTGCCATATGATTCTCTTTCGTCTATGTCCACCATTTTCGGACTTAGACAATTGTTTTAGTTAGTTGAGTAGTTCATTAGTATGGGGTTGTATCCCTTCTTATTTAGACTTGGTTCATGTTAGATGTTTTGGTACATTGACTTTTAAGTTCTAGGTTATTTTTTCGCATTGTTAGTTTATTATTGTTAGCCTTTTGTTAGAGTTTATGTGAACTTTTATTTTCTTTCCTTAGTATTGGACTTAAATGCCTTAGTTATTGCTTTAGTTGCTTGGTTTGGGTTGTAGTGGTGGTTCTCCAACCAGATAGTTAGTGTGGGTGCAAATCACGACGGTTTGGGTCGTGACAAAGTTGGTATTAGAGCCTAGGTTCGTTGATCTCGATGTACCAAAACGAGTCGAATAGAGTCTTGCGGAATGGTATGATGACGCCTTTTCTTTTCTTCTAGAGACTATAGGACTTTAGGAAATCTCTCTATTTTCTTTTGTCTCCTTTCGTGTTATAACTTGATTCCAATTGGTATCTGTCAATTCAAATTGGTATCTAATCTCCTTTACTCTTTTGTCCTCAGATGGTTAATATTAGGTATAACGACGTCAGGCCCGTAGCTCCCACCAATGCTCCAGCTGAGCAATCTGCAGTGAGAGGTTGCGGTCGAGGCAGGGGTAGAGAAAGAGCTAGGGGTAGAGGCCGTGGAAGAGTAACAACTGCTGGAAATAGAGCTCATATTGAGAATGATCCTCTGAATGAGAACCCTACCATGCATCATGAGGAAATAGAAGAAGAAGTTGAGATTGAGAATGTTGAGGAGGTTAGACAAGAGGAAGAGGTGCAGGCTGAGACTACCGATGTTCTTCTCATTGATCCGATGTTAGCTCGACAGATCATGTCATTTTTGAAAGGGTTGGCTGGTCCTGGAATGCTTCTATTTGTTCAAGCAACTTAAGCTCCTACTAATCGTCATGTTGCTAGCACTACGCCCAAGACGGGTGGAACGAGAGGTAATGATGCTTTCTTCCGTCCTTTGTTGGGTTCTGTCATGACTGGTAATGAGCATGAAATGTTGACTAAGTTTTTTAAGCTTAAGCCTTCGGTATTTTTTGGTTCTGAGAGTGAGGATGCTTATGAGTTCATTCTGGATTGCTATGAGAGGCTGTATAAATTGGGTATTGTTCACCAACATGGGGCTGAGTTTGTATCTTTTCAACTTCAAAGTGAGGCCAAATAGTTGTGGAGAGCTTATATGGAATGCAGATCTTCTACTTTACCTCCACTTACTTGGACCCAATTTCATGCTCTATTTCTAGAAAAGTATGTGCCTAGAACTTTAAGGGATCGTAAGCAAGATGAATTTATGGCTTTAGAGCAAGGTGGTATGTCTGTGGCTGCTTATGAGGTAGGTTCCATGCTTTATCTAGATATGCTATGCAGTTGGTTACTACTGAGGAGGAGAGGATCCGATTATTCATTAGGGGATTGAATTCTGAGTTGCAAGTATTATCTGTTCATATGACTTTTGCAGGAAAGAGCTTTAATGAGGTGACATATTATGTTAAGAAAGTGGAAGAGGTAAGGCGAGACGGTCAAGCTAAGGCGTTGGCAAAAAGGGCCAAGAATTCAGGCAACTTTCAAGGTTCTTATTCCAGAGGTTCAGGGAGGCCAACGCTTGCAGTTAAGCCAATTCAGTCCGCTATGCCCGCCTCTACAGATAACTACTCGAAAACTTCATCTTATAATTTTTAGGATAGCCAGGGAGTCGCACCTTTGACGGGCGGTAGACCATCTTTTGATCGTACTTGTTATAATTATGGAGAACCTGGGCATATGAGGAGAGATTGTCCCCACCCACGCGTATTAGCTACCGCGCAACAGCCTTCTAGAGCGATGATACCCGTGAGAAATGGTAATAATGGTAGAGGACGTCTACAAGGTGGGCGAAGAGGTAATCAGCGAGGCTGTGGAGGTATAGAAAATGGTAACAGAGGTAGGGGTAACGCGCAACCAGGCAGGGAAGTGGTTCGTCAAAATGATAGGGCTCAGTGTTATGCTGTTTTGGGAAAGAATGAAGCAGATGCATCTGATGCGGTGATCACATGTACTATTCTTGTCTGTGACCGGATGACTAATGTGTTATTTGATCCGGGTTCTATTTATTCATATGTATCCATGAAAGTTGCCTTAGATTTTGATATGATTTGTGATATTCTTGATGCCCCTATTCGTGTTTCTTCCCTAGTTGGAGAGTCAGTCATAGTTACCCATGTTTATCGTGCTTGCCCTATTTTGTTTACGGGATTTCAGACTTGGCCTGATTTGGTGATTTTGGATATGATTGACTTTGACATAATCTTAGTCATATATTGGTTGCCCCCCTATAATGTTGTGATTAATTGTAATACTAAGTCTGTAACTCTAGAAATTCTGCGAAGGGAAAAATTAGAGTGGGAAGGGGTGTACAAGCCTAAGAAAGCTATGATTATATCCTCAATTCGGGCTAGTAAATTAGTGGAGCAGGGTTATTTGGCTTATTTGGCTCATATTGAAATGCTGAGATTGAGGCTCCATCCATTGGGTCTATTCCTGTGGTGTCTGAATTTAGTGAAGCGTTTCCTAATGATTTGCATGGTATGCTCCCAGATAGAGATATAAATTTTTGCATTGATTTAGAGTCTGGTACGCGCCTCATTTCTATCCCTCCATATCGCAAGGCTCCGGCGAAACTAAGAGAGTTTAAGGTTCAAATCCAAGAGCTTCTTGATAAGGGATTTATTCGCCCTAGTGCTTCTCCATGGGGTGCACCAGTTTTGTTTGTCAAGAAAAAAAATGGTAGTATAAGAATGTGTATAGATTACCGGTAATTAAATAGAGTCACTATTCGAAACAAGTATCATTTGACTTGAATAGATGATCTCTTTGACCAATTGCATGGGGCAACAGTTTTCTCTAAGATTGATCTAAGATCCAGCTACCAACAATTAAAAATTAGGCCTGAGAATGTGCCCAAGACGGCATTTAGAACTCGCTATGGGCACTATGAGTTTTTGGTTATGTCTTTTGGTTTGACCAATGCGCCTGTAACTTTCATGAGTTTAATGAATGGGGTGTTCAAGCCATTTATTGATTCTTTTGTCATAGTCTTTATTGATGATATTTTGGTTTATTCGAAAAGTGAGAAAGAGCATGCCGACCATCTTCGTATTATTTTGGGTATTCTTGGGAAGCAAAGGTTGTATGCTAAATTTTTGAAGTGTGAATTTTGGTTGAAATCGGTTGCATTTTTGGGGCATGTAGTTTCAAAAGAAAGGGTAATGGTAGATCCTCAAAAGATTGAGACGGTTAAGAATTGGGTTCGGCCTAGTTCTGTGACGGAAGTTAAGAGTTTTGTGGGACTCGCTAGCTATTATCGTCGATTTGTGAAGAACTTTTCTTCTATCGCCACACACTTGACTAATTTGACCAAAAATGAGATATCATTTGAATGGACTGGAAAATGTGAGGAGAGCTTCCAAAAACTCAAGACTCTCTTAACCACCGCGCCTATTCTAGCATTATCGGTTGAAGATAAAGATTTTATTGTTTATTGTGATGCTCCACATTCTGGTTTGAGTACGGTGTTAATGCAAGATAAAAATGTTATAGCTTACGCCTCGCGATAATTGAAGGTGCATGATAGGAATTATCCAACATATAATTTAGAGTTGGCAGCGGTAGTATTTGCTTTTAAGATATGGTGACATTACCTCTATGGCGTTAAGTGTGAAATATTTACCGATCATCATAGTTTGCAGCATGTGTTAACTCAAAAGTATCTGAATTTGAGACAATGAAGGTGGATGGAGTTACTAAAATATTATGATGTGACCATTCAATACCATCCGGGCAAGGCTAATGTGGTGGCAAACACTTTGAGTTGAAAAACGGTGAGTATGGGTAGTTTAGCTTGCTTGAGTACATCCAAGCGATCTCTGGCTAAAGAAATTCAGACCTTAGAGTCTAGGTTCATGTAGTTGGGCATCTCAGAAAGATGTGGGGTGTTAGCTAGTATTGAGGTAAGGGCCACTTTCATTGAGGAGATCAAGGCCAAACAGTTTGATGATAAAAATTTAGAGGAACTTAGAAAGAAGACTGCGATTGGTAAGGCACAAGAAACCACTCTTGATGCAGATGGGATGCTCAATTTTAAAGGGAGAATATGTGTTCCTAGAGTAGATGACTTGATTGACAAATTGTTGACAGAGTCTCATGGTTTTTGATATTCTATTCATCCGGGTGTGACCAAGATGTACAGAGATCTGAAGCGAATTTATTGGTGGTCGGGCATGAAGAAGGATATAACAGAGTTTCTGGCGAAGTGTCAAAATTGTCAACAAGTAAAATATGAACATCAAAGGCCTGCAGGTTTACCTTAAACAATGCCAATTTCAGAATGGAAGTGGGAAAAAATAGCCATGGATTTTGTTGTTGGTCTTCCCAAGACTTTGGAGAAATTTGATTCTATTTTGGTAGTGGTTGATAAATTGACTAAGTCAGCCCATTTTATTCCGGTAAAAATAGATTATAATGTTAAACAATTGGCTAAAGTTTATGTGAAAGAGATAGTGAGGTTGCATGGGGTTCCCCTTTCTATCATTTTAGACCGTGGTACCTAATTCACCTCCAAGTTTTGGAGGAAATTGCATGATGAATTGGGCAGACAACTCACTTTTAGTACAGCTTTCCATCCGCAGACAGACGGGCAGTCAGAGAGGACTATTCAAGTGTTAGAAGACATGTTGAGGGAATGTGTGATCGATTTTGGAGGACATTGGGATAAGTTCTTACCTTTGAGTGAATTCTCCTATAATAATAGTTATCACTCTAACTTTGATATGGCACCATTCGAGGAACTCTATGGGAGGGGATGTAGATCACCCATATGATGGTTTGAGGCTGGCGATGTGAAACCCTTGGGGGTTGATTTAGTGAAGAATGTTCAAGATAAGGTGAAGAGTATTCAAGCTAAGCTTCTAGCAGTCCAGAGTGGACAAAAAAAGTATACGGATTATAAGGTAAGAGACATGACATTTCAATCTGGTGAAAATGTTATTCTTAAGGTATCACCCATGAAAGGGGTGATGAGATTTGGTAAGATGGGTAAGCTAAGTCCTAGATACATTGGTCCATTTGAGATTCTTGAATGTGTATGACCGGTAGCGTATAGATTGGCTTTACCTCCTAATATATCGAGTGTTCATCCGGTATTTCATGTATCCATGTTGAAGAGGTATTATGGTGACAGAGACTATATCATTCAGTGAGACGCAATTGTGTTAGACAAGGACCTCCAATATGAGGAGGAACCGATTGCGATTCTTGATCGTGATGTTCGTAAGTTGAGGACCAAGGAGATTAAGTCCGTGAAGGTTCAATGGAAGCATCGTCCAGTTGAGGAAGCTACTTGGGAAACCGAGAGGGACATGCGAGACAAGTATCCCAATTGTTCGTCGATTCAGGTACTACTTCATTCTTTCCTTAGCATACTTTTCCTAAGTTTTGTCACTCGGGGACGAATGATGGGTAAATTGATATTTACTGTAACGACCTGTTATCGTCATTATGGAGAAGCCAACGGAGGAAAATTTGGATCCGAAAAACTTTTTTGTAGTATTTGGATTTTCCCAACCTAGTCTAGATTTGGATGAAATTGGAGTCTTTAAGGTGTAGGAAAATCTGGTGACAATCGGTTGATTGGATTTTATTTTTGATGACATGAGTAGTTAGATAACTCGTTAAAGAACCCGTATGATTTTACGGAATTGAATTCAGGTGAGTAGAACATCCAGAATCGATCTTAGCGTAAAGGGTATTTCTTGAGCGTCGTTGGTTAGAGGTTTGTTGTGAAATGGGAATTTTGGAATTCCTGGAATAGCTCTTTGTTTCGTTTCAACCGCTTTGACGCTGGGTTTTGCCGCTGTGGCGGGGTGACGACCGCTGTGGCAGGCTCGACGCGACTTAAGGTCGTTAATAAACCCCTAAACGACCCTACTCATTTTTCACCATTCTTGAGGCTAAATGTAAGCTTTTCACTCCCCGAATCTATTTTACAATTCGTAAAACGTAATAGAATGGGTGAATATTGATGTGGGAGGGGTTTGTTATGGATTCTATGGTGGAAACAATCCTTATTTAGGTAATTGAGATCATGGGTTTGATTTAGGGTTCATAGAATTGTTAGTAATTCGGGTAATTGGTGATTGTTTGTTGATTCCCGTGTTATTATGATTGTTTGTAGACCAAGAACAAACGGAACAAATCTGGAAATGGAAGGATCAAGTTTCTTAGGGTTTCAAGCTTGTTTCGAGGTAGGTGATGGTTGTGATTCTAAGATTGTGTGATGTATGTTTGTTCTTGCTTCATTATGATACTTGTATATGTATGAATGTTGCAATGTTGATCACACTTGTTGTAAATGGGTTAGATGAATTATAATTGCCATGAAATCATGACTTGAATGTATGATCTTGAGGATATACTTGTGTTTGTGATTGTGGTGTGTGAATGAGATCGATTGTCACGTTCCAGCATAACTAACTTGGATCAGTTGCCACATTCCGGCATAAATATGGGATCGGTTGCCACGTTCCTGCATAAATATGGGATCAGTTGCCACGTTCCGGCATGGTAACTATTTGGGTTTGGGTTTCATGAAAGGACCAATGATGTGATATAAAATGTGAAACTGATCGTTGTTCGTAAATGTTGACAATATTGTATATGTTGATATATATATGTGCATATGATTATATTGTTGTCTTGACTTGTTTAAGTTGCACTAGTGGGATAGCCGAGTGATCTTACCAGTACACTGTGGTTGTGTATTGATACTGCACTTGCTCTCATTTTGTTGAGTACAAGGTATCTTCAAGCGGCTACTAACAGACCTCGCTTAGGAGATCAGTGATCGTTGCTTCGAATTCAAGGGTGAGCCAATTCTTCCGGGCTGCCATGGGATTCTCTTTCGTCTATGTCCACAATTTCCGAACTTAGACAATTGTTTTAGTTAGTTGAGTAGTTCATTAGTATGGGGTTGTATCCCTTCTTGTTTAGACTTGGTTCATGTCAGATATTTTGGTACATTGACTTTCAAGTTCTAGGTTATTCTTCTGCATTGTTAGTTTATTACTGTTAGACTTTTGTTAAGAGTTTATAGGAATACTATTTTTCTTTCCTTAGTATTGGACTTAAATGCCTTAGTTATTGCTTTAGTTGCTTGGTTTGGGTTGTAGTAGTGGTTCTCCCACCGGAGTGTTAGTGTGGGTGTCAATCACGACAGTCTGAGTCGTGACACACAAATAAGCTAATTACATCATATTTAACTACAATATAGTTAAGGCAAAGACATATATAGAAGGCAATTACATATATCCCTTCTAGTGTTTGTCTAATCGACTTATCTCTACATACAGGGAAGTCAAATCTTTTAAGAGAGTTGAACAACAACAACAACAACATACCCAGTGAAATCCCACTAGGTGGGGTCTGGGGAGGGTAGAGTGTACGCAGACCTTACCACTACCTCGTGGAGGTAGAGAGGCTGTTTCTGGAAGACCCTCAGCTCAAGTACATCAAATCCAAGTAAAAGAAAAGAAATATATAAAACATAACATCCAATAAGGAAGAGAGTTGAACAACGGGTCTCAAGTACATCAAATCCAAGTAAAAGAAAAGAAATATATAAAACATAACATCCAATAAGGAAGAGAGTTGAACAACGAAATCTTAAAATCACGATAATTTTTTTGTTAGAAAATGTGATATATCCAAAATGAATATTCAGTGGCCAATGCTTTTACAATAAGTTTGTCAATCAACTAAGATTATTTGTTACTTTTTATGAGTTGTGTAATGAAAACTTTGCAGCTTGTTGGGACCTTCGCTGTATAGGTAGACTTTCTTTGCCTTGGGTATACAGAGTATAGATATCTCTTTTCTACAAAATAACAAAGACACAATCATTATAAGAAAAGTGTGAATTACATGGGGATTATGTATGAAAATTCATAGGAAAATAAGTTTTCTTCGGCTTTTCCTATAAAAAAGAATTCAAAAGTAAAATCTTCATAGGTAATTATTTCCTGTGAATTTCAAAATCCCCAACTAATTTATTTAGGGATTTAAATTCTGCAGGTACATTACTTGTGAATTTCTTACAAAAAATATTTAAAATATCTCAAAAGTTTTTGGTAAAATTAATTTCTTTTTAAAAAAGATTTTTCTTACCAATTTATTCGCAGTACAACCGCAGGAAGATATTCAAATAAATTTCAATATTAATTATTATCTCCTACCATGAGATTCCATGTCCACTCATTTTTAGTTACTTCTTGAAATTTCATTCTACCAATACTTTAAGTCACAGCATTATAAACACTAAATATTTGGTGTCTTTTTTCAATGTGGTACAAAAGATACCATGACCGTACACTAATTTTTATTGTCTTTCTCCAATTTGATTAATTTTCAAAGCTAAATTTAATTAATTTAAATGAGTACTTAAAATACCATTTAGATAGTCATAAATTACACAAAAGTACTC
The DNA here is from genome assembly GCA_036250505.1 of Solanum acaule. NCBI lineage: Eukaryota > Viridiplantae > Streptophyta > Magnoliopsida > Solanales > Solanaceae > Solanum > Solanum acaule. The sequence continues at coordinate 7,527 of JAJOOR010015714.1, read as the reverse complement.
TAAATTCACCTCATATCAATATGGTAATAAAATATATCTCAAAAATTGGCTAAAGTTTATATAATTTGACTCTTAATAAGTAAAACATGACAAATATTTATATATTTAAATAAATCACTACCATCCAACATATCATGAAATTTTTGTGCTTACACTTCCTATGAGATAATGTCCATAACTAAGCATATTAAACATAGACAAAATTTAAATTATGCATACAAAGTTTTATAAATAAAAAATAAAAAATGTAAATAAATTTATAAGTTTAAAGTGCAAGAAAGTTATAATCACTAATTGGTATTTGTGGTATTTATAATTTAATTTATCTTTTAATAATTATATTTTAACATACTTAATTATAAATTTGCAAATAAATATCATTTAATAACCTACTATATATAGAGAAATTATATCAGTATTAATGCTTATAAAAAAATATCAATTGGATATACAAGTAAAAATTATTTATTTTTTAATTAATATAATTTATCAATGAGGGGTGATTAAACTTCACATTAATAATGTATCGAATTTTTCTATACGTAAATGTAGTGCTTGACTTATTCAATAATACACAATTTAATATAAATAATATTACATCAAAATTAATTACATTTATGATAGTTATTTTTATATTGAATAAATAACTAGCCATATAATTTAATGCTTTCTATCTTTTAAATAAAAAGCCGCATCTTTGATTTTTAGTTAGGATAAATATTAATTATATATAAGTTAAAATATTGGTCATGGCATTTGCAGTAATGTTCCAACACCGTGTTAGATTGATATTATTGCACAATAATTTAATTAATCTAAAAGTAGAGTAAACATTTGATAATAAAATTCATTCTAATGTCATTGTTATTTTTTCTGTTCTTGTAATTTTTTATTCATTAAATTTATTGTAAAGTAAATATTCCTCGAAGTTTTCTAATGAAACAAATTCTTAGATTCGAAAAAATATAATCCAGTATGCAGTCCTCAAAAAATCTTCAACCAAATTCACAACAATAAAATCCCCAAGTAATTCTATAAGTAAAAAAATTTCCTAAGTAAATCCTCAAGAAAAAAAATTCCAACAAAATTCGTAGAACATAAATATCCAGGTAATACCACATCTAAAATTATTTTTAAATAGTTTTTTTAAGTAATTATTTCCAGCTGGATCGACAAATAAGTTTATTTAGGAATTTTTTTGCAAGCAAATAAAAAACATTTTTTTTCAGTACTTACGAATTTACCTATGAAAATTGTACTTGCAAATTATTTGCTCCAAATAATTCCCTAGGTAATAATTTTGCGGAAATGACGCCAAATTTACCTATCAATTTTTCTAGGGAAATATTTTTTACAGGTAAAAAAATTTAGAATTTAGGAATTTCATATTTTTGCATAAAAATTCGTAGAAACTTTCTGCAAAAATAATCCCCAAGTAAAATCTCCAGAGAATTTATAGTTTTGTAGTCATGAATTTCTCAGATAAATTTGCAAAACAGGAAAACAGTCTTCTTGCAGAACTTATCCGACAAGTCGTTTAAATAATCTTCATGGAACACACACAATAATAGCTAGAACAAATTGAATTGGACAAAAATAAAAGGGCTATACCATTGTAGTAGTACTACAAAATATAGTGCAACACTAGTTGTTTGGTACTGATAAGAATATTAATGAAACATATAAAAAGTTCATCATGTAATAAATAATATGTTATAAATTGAATACAATCAAAACAAAATTTACTTTCAAATGGTGAGAGTCTTTATCCTGTGAACCTCCAAAAGTTCAAGAAATTCAAGAATAATATCATTAATTAATATAGCATAACAACCAACACCAAGGCCACCACCGCCGGAGTATCTACAACCTCTTCCGCCATCGCCTTCACTGGGAGTGTACCTAGAGTAAAGGTGACGGCGGTGGAGGTGGTAGATATGGCGACGGCAATAGCCTTGGTGCTAGTGGCCACGTAATATTAATTTGTATATAGAGAAGACTCGGTGAGTAAAAAAAAGAAGAGAGTTTGATTTATATAGCTGTTTCACAAAGGGATACATTTAATTTGGTCCATTAATTATTAATTACATTTGGAAAAATAATTATTGAATTATTGACTAATAATAAATATAGTCAATACTCTTAAGAACGTGAATTTTGACTAGGAAAATTCTCTTAAGGTCCACTAAGTAATTTACTTATCAAAAAGAATACAATCAACAATATTCAACGGTAAGTGAATCAATAAAAGGGAAATTTATTAGTTTAGTTACAACTTATATAATCTTTGGTAACAATAATTTTTTTGAGAAAATAATTAAAGGTGACACGTGGTGTAAATGTGTAATTACATTGTTGGTGAGGTCAAAATTGAGTTCATCAAAATGGAAAGGCTTAACTTTGATTGTTGGTGGCTGATCCTTCGGGTCAGGAGGTACCAATCCACCTCTCCTCATAACATCCAAATAGAATTCTTAAAGTGCCGTTAGCGGAGGAGCAAAATTGCTAGGTTTGGAAGACGACGTGATATCGTTGGTCTAATTGGGATTATTATTATTATTATTATTATTATTATTATTATTATTATTATTATTATTATTATCATCACTATTAATCTTAGAATTAACCTTTTCGATGTTATATTCATTTATCGTTGGAAAATTAGTTTTGATTTTAGGGTCGTGATAAATCCTTACGGCCTTATCATAAGTCATAACAGCTTGTTTTGGTGTATCAAATGTCCCAACTCAAAATGTATATTTGCTGGATGGGCTCTGTAATCTTAGCTGAGTACCTCTCTAATGGCCTTTTGCTTACACCTCTGTATCACAACTCATTTGAAAGTACAACCATCGTCACCACAGCCGCATTGTTGTTTTCTCTCTTTACCAACTCGAAAAATAGAAGGATTTGTTTTTGTATAGAAAAGACTCAATGAGTGGAAAAAGAAAAATAGAGAGTGATTTATGTTGCCACTCTGATGAGGATATGTCTGGTCCTCTATTTAGTTACATGACATTTGAGTTGTTTTAGAAATACATTTAAATGGCTACATGTAGGTATTTCAGGATGATATTTATTAATGTACTTCGAAAATACTTCTTCTGGTCCAGATTATGTGAATTGTTGAGATTTTTCTCGTAGTTCAGAATAAGTAGAATTTTTAAAGTTCAAGAGAATGATTGAAATTTTTTAAAAATCCTATTTACCCTTTGTTTTAATGAGGTTCTTAACTTCTTCTTTTTTGAAAAAAAGTTTTAAAACATTTTTTTAGTATAATACTTTGGGAATAATTAAAAGGGTAATAGTGTAAAAGTAGCATTTACTAATTTATGTCCTTAAATATTTTTTTTTAAGAAATATGTCAAACTCCAACAATTCACTTAATATGGATTAAAGTAATTTAAAAAATAATTTATAATACATTTAAGTTATTTTCCAAAAAATAAAATAAAAAATTCTTCCATTGAACCAAAAATACTCTTAGTTAAGCAATATTTTTATGTTTTATATTGATAGGTGTAGAATGGTACATTCATATTTAATTTGGAAATAATTCAACAAAACCAACAAATAATTGTTCTTTTAAAAATAAAAATTCTAGGATTAAATAAAATAAGGCATTGTTAATCGAAAGGAAATCCATTACATTACTTGTTTACATTGTTAATCGAAAGGAAATAAGCTTATGATTGTTAATCGAAAGGAAATCCATTACATTACTTGTCAATTACATACATGATAAAATAAAATTAGTTAGTTGAATCAGAATTTCTAATACCCACAACCAAAAAAATCTTTAAAATGCATAATTTAGTTAACAGAAATAATTTTGAATTGATATGGTTATACTGCATTTTTTGCATATCAATTACAATGGCCCAAAGAAATCAAATATAATGATGCAAGCATGGCGTGACAATCTTTAAATAGTCATTTTAAATAGCATCCAAAAATTCAATTGGAAGAAATAATTATTCAATGATTGACTAATATAGTCATTACTCTAACTAATTACATAAAAGCAAAGATTACATGAATTTTGAATTGGGAAATTCTCTTCCACTATGTTTACTTGCCAAAAGATATAGCCAGACACGATTGGTGCATTCACTGGCATAGTGATCGTCCTCATCACATTTGTAGCAACCGCCACCACCACCTTGGCCACCACGACCACGACGGCCATAACCGCCGGAGTATTTACCACCTCCACCACCATTGCCTTCACTCTGGGTACACTCCCTAGAAAAGTGACCACTTTGCTAGGGAGTATACCCAGAGTGAAGCTATGGCGGCGGAGGTGGTAGATACTCTGACGGTGATGGACGAGGCGGTGGTGGCCGAGATGGTGGTGGAGGCTGCTACAAGTGCGGTGAGGACAATCATTATGCCTGTGAATGCACCAATGGTGGTCATTGATCGTGACTTGAAGTCCGACTGCTACTAAAAAAAAATTAATTGAAGGAATTTTTGTATAAAGAGAAGACTCAGTGAGTGAAAAAAGAAGAGAAGTGTGATTTATATAGCTGTTTTTCAAAGGGATACATTTAATTTGATCCATTAATTATTAATTACATTTGGAATGAATTATTGACTAATAACAAATCCCTAATAAATATAGTCAATACTCTTAAGATTACGTGAATTTTGACTAGAAAAATTCTCTTAAGGTCCACTAAGTAATTTACTTATCAAAAAGAATATTTTCATTAATCATAAGTTTATAATTAATCAACAATATTTGAAGGCAAGTGAATCACTAAAAGAGAAATTTATTAGTTTAGTTACAACTTATATAATCTTTGGAAACAATAAATTTATTAGTTTAGTTACAACTTAACGTCTCGTGATGACATCGAGTCTTAAAATGAGACTCTTCAACTTCGGTGGTTTACATGCCAAACAAAGAAAAGAGCATGAAAAAGTTAAAGAGTGATTTAATTCTCAAAAGTGTATATTAAGTAAGTAGACAAAGCTACAACAAATAATTTTAAAATTAAGTAACTCCATACCATTTATAACACAACACAATGTTTTTGAACACGCACATAATCATTTACTACTTCAACACTGAATTGAAAAAATAGACCGAGCTGGAAACCATGCCTTTTGTTTCCATGATCAATTTGACAAAGGTAAATCATTATATTATGACATGAAAAGAAGAAGGGACTTTAACTAAGCTACTACAACTTTTCAAGAATCAATAGAGTAAAATTTAAACCATAATCTTAGCCAAAACTGAGATATTAAGCTAATTAACTAGCTTAAACATGGTATATAATCACATACCTAATGTTTAACTTTAAGCAAATAATTTACAGAACAATCTTTTAGCTGACAGATTTCGACAAATATTTAAGAGTTTAGAACTCCTTTTTTTTATGATTAAACATAAGGTGTTGCTGCAATAATAGTTTAAGTACGCATGATCCATAATAGTATTTCTAAAATTAATACCAACTTTCAAACTAGAACTATATATTACAGAGAAGCAGGAACTTATATGTATTAACAAAGCAAACAGATTAATGTAACCTTCATAGTTTCCCTACACCAATAAATCCTAACATTACTGCCATGGCTGAGATAGGGGGCGAAATTTGGAGAGAACAGGAAAGGAGGAAAAAGATAAGAACTAAGAAACTTGAAATAAAGTAACGACAATCATTTTAAAGAGGACGACAATGAAGTAAGAATATGGGTGTTGATAATACATTAGTAATTTTAAGAAATAGTGAAAACGATAACAGTAATATATAATAAGAATAATAATAATAATAATATAGTAATAAAAAAATAAAAAAATAGTGAAGTATAAAGTATTACACTTATTAAAATTTTAGAAGCACAAGGAAATAAATTAATAGAAAGGAGAGACAAAATTGGGTGTCAGTACTAAGATTCTTATAAAAGACAGGAAAATAATACAACAAAGAAGACATAATGAAATTTCTAAATTAATACATTACTTCTAGCATCAGAAGATGTATGAGAAATGCAAAAGGATATATGTATCACTCCTTGTTTTTCCATACAAAAATCTAAAAGGGAAATTCAACAATTTCTTTTGATAACTATGATGCATGCAATATTTGATAACAAATTCGGACCGTTTCACTTACTCCCTAGCGGAGCAAGCCTGAGTTCAAGATTGAGCTCATGGTGGAAATTCTAGTTATTTATATTAGGATTTTCTAGGTTATCCTCATTTGACATTGAAAACTTAAGTTGGGCTTTAGGATCGCGATGCATCCTCGCCGCCTTATCACATGCTCTTGTTGTCTCTTATTTCGTATCAAAGGTCCCAAGCCAGGCATGTACCTTCTGGATGAGGTTTGTAATATCAACTCCGTACTTACCCTTTGGCCTCTTCCTTACACCCCTATATAGAACCTCAATTGGTTACAATCGTTGTCGTCATAGCTGTAACACTGTTTCTCTCTTTGAAAATATTGAATGAATTTTATCTGAAAATATAGAAGGAATATTTTGTATAAAGAGACTCAGTCAGTTAAATAAAAAACTGGTTCATATAGTACTTTGCATGGGCATACAATTGCTCTAGTAATGAATTTACAAGGCATTTGAGTTGTTTTAATAAAATACATCACTACTAATATATAAGTGGGAATAACCAAGCATCACACCTCAACATGTGTTCCAATAAGAATCACTACTAATATCTAATATATTTATAAAATATATAAGTGGGCCCCACCACCTTCCACTTAAATACTACATATTATATATTAATTACTATACTATAAATGACTTAAATACTCCATATTATATCACTACTAATATATAAGTGGGAATAACCAAGCATCACACCTCAACATGTGTTCCAATAAGAATAACTACTAATATCCAATATATTTATAAAATATATAAGTGGGCCCCACCACCTTCCACTCAAATACTACATATTATATATTAATTACTATACTATAAATGACTTAAATACTTCATATTATATCACTACTAATATATAAGTGGGAATAACCAAACATCACACCTCAACATGTGTTCCAATAAGAATCACTACTAATATCCAATATATTTATAAAATATATAAGTGGGCCCCACCACCTTCCACTTAAATACTACATATTATATATTAATTACTATACTATAAATGACTTAAATACTCCATATTATATATTACAATAATTAACCTACTAATATATAAGTGGGAATAACCAAGCACCACACCTCAACATGTGTTCCAATAAGAATCACTACTAATATCCAATATATTTATAAAATATATAAGTGGGCCCCACCACCTTCCACTTAAATACTACATATTATATATTAATTACTATACTATAAATGACTTAAATACTCCATATTATATATTACAATAATTAAAAATTATTTGACACTTTAAATTCTATCAATGCCATATAAATTAAGATAAAAAAGGTAACATATAATATTTAAATATATTTAAAAATAATATAAGTAATACTATACATTACAATAATTAACAACTTAAATATTTAAAAGTTATATAAAAAA
>JAJOOR010015713.1:0-37275 GCA_036250505.1 Solanum acaule | reverse complement strand
GCCACCCAATAATTTGTGTGCTAGGAGATATGACCCTCCAAAGTAGACCCTCGAAAAAGGCTTCACTTGGAAATTTCGGATTTTGATACGGTTGCTCTAAAATTTGGGTTAGACCCATTTCCCACTCAATTTGACCCCCTAAACTAGAATATGAAGTCGGATTTTCGAAAACCGAAACGGATATTTTTTTATTTTATATATAGCTAAACAAGTTTCCGGTAACTTTCGAAGCACATTTTTAAGAACTTTTTGGGTCATTTCACTTATATACACATATTATTTGTATTTTCATATACAAACATAGTTTATATTGTACCATTGCATATAAACAAAGTCACTATAGTAATTTTCAATACACAGAGTTGCTATTCATGTTTTAAAAGCTTTTCTTTATATTGCATTTACAGTACTGCTTTATATTGAAATGAGTTCAGTTGAGTTGAGCTGAGTTGAGACCAGGTTTGTAGGCTCGGGGCGTGATATTTGTTTGGAATTGAACCATAGTTATTTTTATGGTTATAATATGCAGTTACAAAGAATTAATGCAATAATAAAACAAGCAACATGTGACATCTGAATGAAGTTGATCACCACTGGATAATCTAAACAAAAAATTTGATACGTAACATATTAAAATCTCACAACATAATTTTGTGAGCACTTGACTCACAAATATCGACAAATAATAATAAAAACGACCTTACTTTCCTAATAATCAAGAAGAAAATGGCATGTTGCTTAACATATTTTTCAAAAAGATAGTCTATCGGGCTGTATCCAAGTTTACAATTCACTAATTTAATTGAAACAAGCCAAAAGAAAGAGTTGTCAGTACACCAAAAATGATCTTTAACGACAATAAATAGAGTAATTACCACAAATATGTATTTTTAGAGGCAATTAGTACTCTCTGTAAATCTCCTTCAATCCCATAGTGACATAGTATCTAATGACAATTAATTAATGTCAGTAAAGGCTCTATCACTCTTCGTTAATGTGCATATTTGTTGTCGATAAAAATTGTTTTTGTTATAGAATATTTTGGGGATCTGTTAGTATCAAGAAAACTTGATCCCTAATTATTCCCAAAAAGAAGAGAGTAAGAAATAACAAATTAGTCAACTTGCGATACACAAAGTTAACACACTAATATTCTAGACAGAGTGTAATGGCATACAAAATTTTAGTTCCTAAGATAAAACAATCAGAATAATATACTAATTGTGGCAAGCAAGAGAATAATCTATTTTATTCTTTTAACAAACTTCACTATTGGTTCTGTAGTAGTTATCATATATTTGTTGTTGTGTGCTATCAAATATAGCATAGCCCACAAGGAATATTTCCAAAAAGTATATGAAGAAGCCTGTAGAAAGGGACAAAAGAGGATATCAATTTTCAATCATCCTTGCTGTGATTTTTAACAGAGTTAAAGAAAACTCACCAAAATAGCAAAAAGAAATTTCAATATTTACATTAACCACTATAACTTGCAGTGAGAGATTTAGCTTCATGAAATGGGAGGAAGAAAACTTTGAGAAATGAAACACATTTCATAAGAATCTTAATTAATGTATTTTAATTCAACTGCCCTATAGCGGGAAAAATGTACAATTAATAGTGGCAGCAAAAAAATTTCATTTACTAATAAACCAAATGTTATGAATTCAACCATTCCATTTACAAACTGTTACTGTTAGAAGAGTCATTGGCGTTGTTCCTCGGTGGATGATGAATTGAAGACCGATGCATTTAAGTGATACTTCTCTCTCTGTGTATATATATATACATACATACATATATATATACACATACATACATATATATATATATATATATATATATATATATACATACATATATATATATATATATATTCATTTGTGTAAAATGAGAGCTTTCCCTAGATTTAACTTTTTTACTTATTTTGCGAACTGGTGTTACTTTTCATTTATGAGGTGTTCACAGAATTGATTTTTTAGCATCTACTAATTTTGTCAAACTATGTCCTTCCGTTGTTATTTTTACTTCCTTGAAAGAAGAGATGATTAATTAACATATTTGATTCTATAAGTTAGGCACAAGATATCAAACATGGAAAAATAAAACATTTTCATTTCAAATCAAAATAACCTTTATATATATATTCACATGGGAAAAATGAGAGCTTTCCCTATATTTCACTTTCTTATTTATTTTGTGAAGTGGTGTTACTTTTCATTTATGAGCTTTCACACAATTGATTTTTAGCATCTACTGATTTTGTCAAATTATGTCCTTCCGTTGTTATTTTTTACTTCCTTGAAAGAAGAGATGATTAATTAACATATTTGATTCTATAAGTTAGGCACAAGATATCAAACATGGAAAAATAAAACATTTTCATTTAAAATCAAAATAACCTTTCACGATCTCTAATCCCACAATAAATTTTAAGCCAAAACAAACAAATGCAAGCAAAAGCAGAAACAATTCGAAATACTACTATGAAGACTTGGACTTTAAAAATTATGAATGGATCAACATCTTCCGTTTCTCAAATTGTCATCAATTATGTCTATCTCTTTGCCAACTTGAGAGTAGTCTTCCAAATTAACCCCATAAACCCATAAACAAGTAAAATAATTCACAATAAATAGGGTTGATTATATTAGGGTCATATCCTGCAATTTTTAAAATAGTTAAGTAATGTCTCTCTAACATAATGATCTTAGTCTTCAATGCCTGGCCGCGAAATTTCAAGTTGGAAATTGAAGCCTCAATGTAGTTGATAAAATTCTCTGAATAATTAGGATATGGAATCACCCCATGAATGAAGAAGTAATGACAGATAGACTTCAAGATATCTACATCCTGATAATAATCATAGTTTTCTTCTTCTTATTTTTTAATTTATTTTCGGCGTTCCTCCTTGTATAAGATTGGAAAACTTAGGCTTAGGGATGGGTTTCAATTCTTAAAATTCATACATGGGATACTTTTCTTTTCTCCAATTTTTGGACATACGCACTTCAATTCATACAGTTTAGATGCTGGGAGTTTTCCTTTTTCTGTTGCTTTTTGGTCTTTCCTTTTGTCTACAACTTTATCTTTTGCAGATTCAAAGATGATTAATTCTTCATTTTGTAGATAGTTGTTGAGGTGTTCAATGGAGGAGAGGAGATAGGCGATCAAACTTCAGATTCTTGATTTTTTTCTTAAGGTAGAATTTCCGACATGTTGATTCTTTGTGAAAATGTTGGGGTGGATAAAAAAGAAGAAGAAATGTTACTAGAATGAGGAGATGGATCTTTCTCTTCCTAGATTTATAGAGTATTCACCGGACTAAAATAACTAAAATAATAATTGTATTAATATGCACATTAAATTTTCATGCCATAAAGGTCACATTTCTTTCCATAACTTTATCTAAATATTTACTCTAGATTATTTGGTTAGATAGACATTAAATGACCTTTTCAGGTAAAACATTTACTAATCTATTATTATTTATGGCTAGTAAGTATTTGAATTATATGATATATTACAACACAAAGAGTTTGATATACCCCTCAACTTTGTCATTTAGAGTTAATATATCCTCGTTATGAAAGTGACTCATATATACCCATAATTTGGTATATTACACGTGCTCCACACGTGATTGATCTATTCTATAAAGCTTACATATGATAATACGATAATATTTGTATTTTCTATACATACACTACATTATCAAGAATATTTTATCTTTTGGCAAAACGTTTCTCCAAAATCTTATGTGCTGTATTTTCTTAATATTCATTTTTATTGCCCAAAAATTATGAGTCATAGAAAGATTTTAAGCATAACAAAGAAGTATAAGAGAATCTCCATGAAATAGTTGGTTAGAAGGAACTAAATTTTTTCTGAATTCTAGGAAGTTATAAAGAACAACATCTGACACTAAAGAGGAGACAAAAAATCCTCGAACAACAACACTGCCAAGTAAAGTGGAACGTCACGTCCATATAAGAACAAAATTAACGAAATTAAAATGGAGGACCTTTGACACCTTTCTTATGAACCTCCATCAATATCTTTTTATTATAGTATGCCACAACAAATATATGTAGAAAATGACCCTAATATTTTTAACAACATAAAGATTTGTCCTCATTGTTTGAGAACGATCATTACTATTGCTTAGGTTTATATCACTGACCCCAATTTATTTGGAATTGAACCATAGTTATTCTTGTGGTTATAATATGTAGTTACAACCAATTAATGCAATGATAAACCAAGTAATATGTGACATCTGAATAAAGTTGTTTACCATTCGATACTCTAAACAAATTTTTGATACATAACATATTAAAATCTCACAACATAATTTTGTGAGCACTTGAACTATAAATATCCACAAATAATATTAAAAACGACCTTACTTTCCTAACAAACAAGAAGAAAAAGGCATGTTGCTTAGTAGATTTTTCAAAAAGATAGTCTATCGGGCTGTATTCAAGTTTACAATTCACAAAATTAATTGAAAGAAGCCAAAAGAAAGAGTTGTCAGTACACCAAAAATGTTCTTTAACGATAATAAATAGATTAATCACCACTACATATGTACTTTTAGAAGCAGTTAGTATACTCTCTAAACCTTTATTAAAACCACAGTGACATAGTTTCTAATGACAATTAATTAATGTCGGTAAAGGCTATAGAACTCTTCGTTATTGTGCATATTTATTGCCGATAAAAATGATTTTTGTTATAGTATATTTTGGTAATCTTTTAGTTCAAGAAAAAATGATCTTTAATTATGCCCAAATAGAAGAGAGTAAGAAATATCAAATTAGTCAACTTACAATAAACGAAGTGAACTAATTGTCTTTATACTAATATTCTAGAAAGAGTGCAATGACATACAAAAGTTTTGTACCTAAGACAAAACAATTAGAATAATATACTAACTATGGCAAGCAAGAGAGTAATATGTTTTTTTCTTTTAACAAACTTCACCATTGGTTCCGTATTTTTTTTCACATATTTATTGTTGTGTGCTATCAAATATAGCATAGCCCAAAAGGAATTTTTCCAAAAATTATATGAAAAAGGCTGTAGAAAGGGACAAAAGAGGATATCAATTTTCAATTATCCTTGTTGTCATTTTTAACAGAGTTAAAGAAAACTCACAAAAATAGCAAAAAGAAATTTCAGTATTTACATGAATCGCTATGACTTGCAGTGAGAGAGGAGATAGGCGACCAAACTTCAGATTCTTGATTTTGTTCTGAAGGTAGAATTTCGGACATGATATTTCTTTGTGAAAATGTTGGAGCTGATAAAGAGAAAAGAAAGAGGAATGTTATTAAGAATGAGGAGATGGATCTTTCTCTTGCTAGATTTATAGATTATTCACTGGACTAAAATAACTAAAATATTAATTGTATTAAATCTAACCTTAAATTTCCACGCCATAAAAGTCACATTTCTTTCCATAACGTGATCTATATAATTACTCTAGATTATTTGGTTAGTTAGATATCAAATGACCTATTCAGGTAAACCATTTACTAATCTGTTATTATAAATGGCTAGTAAGAATTTGACTTATATGATATATTACAACACAAAGGGTCTGATATACCCCTCAACTTTGTCATTGAGAGCTAATATATCCTTTGTTATAAAAGTGACTCATATATACCCATAACTAGGTATATTATACGTGCTCCGCAAGGGATTGGACTATTTTATAAAGCTTGCATATGATTATTCTATAATATTTGTATTTTTGATAGATAAACTATATTGTCAAGAATATTTTATCTTATGACAAAACGTTTCTCCAAAATCTTATGTGCTATATTTTTTAGTTTTCATTTTTATTGCACAAAAATTATGAGTTATAGAAAGATTTTGAGTATAAGAAAGAAGTCAAAGAAAATCTCCTTGGAAATAGTTGGTCAGAAGTAACGAATTTTTCTGAATTCCGTGAAGTTATAAAGAAAACATCAGACATTAAAGAAGAGACAAAAAATCCTCGAACAACAACACTGCCTAGTAAAGTGGAACATCGTGTTCATACAAGAACAAAATTAACGAAATTAAAATGGAGGACCTTTGACTCCTTTTTTATGAACCTCCATCAATCTCTTTTTTATTATAGTATGCCATATGAAATATATGTAGAAAATGACACTAATATCGTTAACATCATAAAGGTTTTTCCTCATTGTCTAAGAACGATCATTACTATTGCTTAGGTTTCATATCACCGGCCCCAATTTATTTGGAATTGAACCATAGTTATAATTATGGTTATGATATACAGTTAGAAAGAATTAATGCAATGATAAACCAAGCAATATGTGACATCTGAATGAAGTTGTTCACCACTGGATACTCTAAATAAAATTTTTGATACATAACGTATTAAAATCTCACAACATATTTTTGTGAGCACTTGAACTCACATATATCCATAAATAATAACAAAAATGACCTTACTTTCCTAACAATCAAGAAGAAAAAGGCATGTTGCTTCACATATTTTTCAAAAAGATAGTCTATCGGGTCATATCCAAGTTTACAATTCACAAATTTAATTGAAAGAAGCCAAAAGAAATAGTTGTCAGCACACCAAAAATGATCTTTAACGACAATAAATAGCTTAATTACCTCTAAAAATGTATTTTTAAAAGAAATTAGTACTCTCTATAAATCTCTGTAAAGCCCATAATGACATACTATCTAATGACAATTAATTAATATCGGTAAAGGCTCTAGCACTTTTCGTTAATGTTCATATTTATTGCCAATAAAAAAGATTTTTGTTACAGTATATTTTTGACATCTATTAGTTTCAAGGAAACTTGATCTCTAATTATACCCAAATAGAAGAGAGTAAGAAATATCAAATTAGTCAACTTGTGATAAACGAAGTGAACTAATTATTTCTATACTAATATTCTATAAAAGAGTGTAATGGCGTACAAAATTTTTGTACCTAAGATAAAACAATCTGAATAATACACTAACTGTGGCAAGAAAGAGGGTAATCTGTTGTGTTCTTTTAACAAACTTCACCATTGGTTCTGTATTAGTTATCACATATTTGTTATTGTGTGCTATCAAATATAGCATAACCTGTAAGGATTTTTTCCAAAAAGTATATGAGGAAGCATGTAGAAAGGGACAAAAGATGATATCAATTTTCAATCATTCTTGCTGTGATTTTTAACAGAGTTAAAGAAAACTCACCATATTGTAATGAATAATTGAAGTTCATTTATTCTTTTCAAGAAAGATTTTGCAAAACCCCCCTTAAAATAGCAAAAATAAATTACAATATCTAAATGAATCACTATGACTTGTAGTGAGAGATTAAGCTTCATGAAATGGGAGGAAGAAAACTTTGAGAAATGAAACACCCTTCATAAGAATCTTAATTAATGTATTTTAATTCAACTCCCCTATGCGGGAAAAACCTACAAATAATAATGGCAGAAAAATAATTTTATTTACTAAAGAACCAAATGTTATGAATTCAACTATTCCAACAGTGTTATATGATTTTTACTGAGAGGCGCAAGAATAATAATGTTGCATTGCAATTGAAATCAATTTTCTTTGTTTATTCTTTCTTCTTTTGGTGCCTTGGTATTAAGTGTTGAGTTTTCAAGGGTGTGGATGGAAAATGAAGAGTTGTGGATTTTGAGAAAAGTTGTGGCTTTTTTGAAAAGTTATGGCTTTTTTGAAAAGTTATGGCTTTTATGAAAAGTTATGGCTTTTATGAAGAGTTCTGACTTTTTTAAAGGGTTGTGACTTTTAACAAGAGTTTTATAAGACATCTGATCTGTGAGGGTGCCACATAGATGAGTCTTAGATTCTCTTTATATATATATGGTGTTACACAAATGACTCACATATACTCTTTTCTTCTGACGGAAGTGAAAAAAATAATTTTGACCGTAGTTTTTAAAATATTTTTATTGAAAAAGAAAATATATTTCATGTAGGGGTATGTTTGATCATTCTCACACATTTTTTTCTTTTGACTATTTTTATTCATCCACTAAAGATGATACAGTCATAAGGAGAAAACAAGGTATATACAATTTTCAAGATGAAATTTTGTTGATGAAAAAAAAATCGAACCTACCGTATCAAATTGAAAACAATATTTGGATACCCAGGTGACACTAATATGGGGAAAGCTGGAGATTGTGTTGTTGGTATATGGATTGCGATTTTTTTATTGTTGGATGTGTGATTACGAGCTGATGTTCAAATGAAATATGATCAACCTTTGATGATGCGTTCTATATATGGATGTATGTATGTGTTATTACATGGTGAATTAGACCTCTTATAGGAATGTTTTTGTTTTATTGTGATGTTTATATGAACTATTTATGATGAATATTTTATTAAGCAAATAGAATGGTGTGGTTTGGAGGCGAGAGATGCATTCTACCAATAAAACAACAACTATTGTTGTCTTTATTTATCTATTACGTTTTCATATTTTTCATCTTATTGTTGTGGCTTTTTTTTCTATATATTAGGTTTTCATCTGAATTATTGCTACTTGGTGGTAAGTGATAACGCTCAAATGTACCCTTCAAAACTAATTAAATGAGACATCGGTCATAGTCAATAAAAATTACCCAACTAAGAGAAGGTCGAATCCCACAGACAATGGTATATCGTACAGAATTCTATCTAGAAATTTGGATTGTAAAGTCATTCATGTGTAATAGTAAAAACTAGTAGGTGAATGATTCTACCAATTTAATCAAAAAAGATTTGGTTATCAACTGTCACAATTTAACTATGATTTTGGAGAATTCAAGAATTAACAAGCATTCTGAAGGTGCGGGGATTGGAAATCAATGTCACATAGGAGTAATTGTGCTGCTTTATAGTGATGAACATTCATTAATAGGCTAGGCCATCTTAAATGACAGTAATCTTTTTTCGATCTCATAGAATCATTTCACAGAATCTCCTATTGGTTTCATCTATATACTATACTAAAAACCCCATGCCTTACTTTATTCTCTCTTTCATGCTCAAATAGGGTAAATAAATCCGACTCATAATTTCTATTTTCAAGAAAGATATAGACATCAAACCGAAATTTCTAGTATCGACCTAATTACCCACTCCAATCAATCTCTTTCAAATATGAACCAAAGATCGAAAGTAGGAATTAAGTTTACAATCTTAACCCATAATTTAATCCCATGCTAACATGTATGAACAACAACCAAACAAATCATACACAATACCTACTATTTTAAATCAACACCCAACCCCATAATTAGAGACATAGATTTTGGAGTTTTAGCCACCCATAACAAAAAGGAAACAAACTGTATCTTTCATGAAAGCAACCATGGGTAACATGAAATCAAGTAATTACAAGCAAACCCACTTGACATTCAACTTTAATTTGCCAATTTCAAGAACAAAGTTTGAAAACCCCAAAAACTAGAACCTCTTCTTCACAAGCTAAAAAAATTTCTCATGTAAATGATTTCACTGTCAAATCCTAAAATCAGAAAAAGCTCTCTTTTCCAATATCATTTGGGCTATTTATATTTTCCCAAAATTTTTCCCAAAACTCAACACACTACCCTTTGGGCGACGATAGTTGGGCTATCTGAGATCATTTGGTAAGTCGTCATTCATGCTTCAGCTCACCTTCTCTTGATCTAGTCTTAAGGTGTTTTAACCTAAGTCGGCGAGCTCATTCGTGTAACATCCCACTTAAGAAAGAAACTAGAAATAGAAAGAAACCATTTTTGGAAAGATCAAATTTGGAAAGTTTGGCAAGTTTTACTTAGTATATGTTTTGGATCAAATTCAAAAGACCATAACTCTCAGTACAGGATGGGTTAGGTGTGCTATAAGATATCAAATTAAAGGTCTTTGAATTATCTATCCAATGCTACCGAGTTTTCTAATTTTCCTGCTCCTATTAAGGAGATATGTCCGTTCGAAGTTGGGTTGTCTAGATAAGGAAAGTTAACCGGATTTTAAAGGGCTATTTTGGTCTTTTCCATACCAAATTGGTTTAATTCCTTTTTAGTGAATTAATTAGTGTCTAAACTGTTTTGATTCAGTTGATACTTTACAAAATTACGCTAGGGCTTTGAGAGAAGAAAAGATGAGAAAAGAGAAAATAAGCCAAAGTTCATCGTTTTTGAGGTTTCGCTTGCAGATTTCACCAAGGGTAAATCCCTACGAGGTATGTGAGATCACAGAGCATTGGTTTTGTTCATCCACACTCCAATCAAGATTTATTTCAGCATATTTACGTTCCTAAAAGTAGAGTAATTGAGTTCTTGATGGAATTTGTTGAAGTTTCTATTGGGTTATTGATTGTTGAGGAGTTCTTGAGTTAGTTTCATGATATTTGAGGTTGTTTTTGAGTATATTCTTCTATAATTTGGTTGTTTATTCAAATCTAAGTGTTTGGGGAAGAAACAAATCGAATTTAGACGAATTACGATTTAAAAACGACATAGACAATTCATCAAAAAACTGGGGAAAAGGAGTGGGGCTCCGCACCACTCAAAGCTCCCCACAACAGGTTCTATAGATTGGAAACTGGGGCGCCGCACAACTCTAAGCGTCCCAACCCAGGTTCTGTAGTTTTGGGTCTGGCACCCAGCGCCACTCAGTACGTACGCTAGGGTCGCCAAGTCCCCTACCCATTCCCACTTCTTTCCATTTGAGTTCCCTTGAATCGTACCTATGATTTTAATTGATTTCTACATTATAAGGTACGTCTAAACATCATGATATCATCCATAATCATGAATCATAACATTGAATCCCTAAATTCAAATTCAAGGAAAGTTAAGAGCCAAGTCTAGAGAGTTCTTAGAGTCTTTTCAAGAAGTCTTTTGCAAATGCTTCAAACTTGTTTTAAGACTTGAGTTTTGAGTTGAGTAAAGAGTAAGAAATAAAGTTTCATTTTCTTCAAACAGTATATGGGAACTATATATTCCCAAGGACTAAATATTTTCACATTTAAACAAGAAAGGAAACACCAGTTTCCAACAGAGCCTTTGAGCTAGTTTTTAAGTAATGAGTTAATGCTTTCACAATTAAGCAAGAGAGGAAACACTGATTTACAAGAGAGCATTTGGGCTAGTTTTTGAACAACTATCTCAAACCACAAAAAGAGTTATGTTTTTAACCATATGAGTTAGCTATATTTTTTGGAGAAGTATTGAGCACCGATATGGGGGAGAGTTCAGACAACTCAGAACCCCCATAAACTATGTAGTCATCATGGGCAGAAAAGGGTCATACTTTTTAGATGATTCTTTAGTTCTTTATAGCATAGACTAGTAGATCCCCTTAGTAGTTAGGTTCTATACCCCCGACAAGGTATTGGATGGCCCTGGCAGCGTGAGGCAAAACGTTGTATCATCACATAACTCTTAAGTGATGGTTGTCAATTAGAGAAACTCCCACCTAGATATTTTGTATTCTTATATACACATAGTTAATTGTATTTTTAATATACAAACATAACTTATATTGTATCCTTGAATACAAACTGAGTTACTATTGTATTATTTAATACACAGAGTTCTTGTCCATGTTTTAAAGTCTTTCCTTTATACTGCATTTATATTATTTCTTTATATTGAAATGAGTTGAGTTGAGTTGAACCCAGGTATGTTATTTCAGATTCCTTTCATGCTTGTTTGTTGTTATAGAATTCCCCTCGTATGCTCATAAATTCAAAATACTGATGCCAGTTGACCTGCATCTTTTATGATGCAGATACAAGTAACCAGGATAAGCACCCAGGGCATCATTGATTATGGAGCTTCAGAGTTGTTGGTGAGCCTCCTTACTTTTGGAGGATCCTTTTTTATTGCTTTATCAGTTTAGTTCATTAGGATGTCGTGGGTCTTGTTTCAACATCCATCTCAGTTGGTAGAGGCTTCATATATAGTTAGTTGATGCTAGTTCATGATTCTTTCCATTTCCTTTCAGTTATGTTGAGACTTAAGTTTCCATTTTTTCCAGTTGAATGTTGATCTTTAAAACATTCTCAGTTATTTATTGAGACAGTTTAGTTATGATTGTATTTCAATACTTTCTTTTATCAGGAGTTAAGTCTTCCGCTAAGAGTTAAGCCAGGCCAAGGGTTTGGTTGGGGCCAACAATTGTTCTAAAGTGCCAGTCCCGCCCATAGTGTAGGCTCGGGGCATGAAAAACTTGGTATCAGAGCACATAGTTCAAGAGTCCTAGAGAGTCTATGAAGTCGTGTCTGTAGATTGCTAGTTATCGGTGTGAAGCGCGCCAGATCTATAATTAGGAGGCTGCGACACTGAAGAACTATCTCACTTCTTTCATACTCATTTCATGCAATAAATTTTATCTCTAAAAAGTTTATTTTAATTCGTGCTTGCGCGTGTCTTTCATATCATGCCTCCACAAAGAGCTGTCAGAGGTCGTCCCTTTAGGATGAATGTTTAACCATAGGATCAAGGGGTACCTAATGCACCAGAAGTGCAACCCCAAGTAGAGGTCACGAATGATGAGTTCCGTAAAGTTATCCGAATGTTAAATCAAGGTGTGACAAATGAAGTTTGACAGAGAGAATCGATAGGAAGTAACTGATACTTCAAGGATCTGTGAGTTTTTAAGGAAGAATCCTCCAAGCTTCACTAGTTCAAGTGTCACTGAGGATCCATAAAACTTTGTTGAAGAGCTTCAGAAGGTTTTTGACATTATGCATGTTGCTGATGCTGAGAGGGTTGAACTAGTTGCATACAAAATGCAAGGTGTCGCTAGAATCTAGTTTGATTAGTAGAAAAAGAATAGAGATGAAGGAGCACCACTTGTGAGTTGGGCTTTGTTTGAAGAGGCATTCTTGGGACGTTTCTTTCCCCGTGAACTGAGAGAAGCCAATGTATGAGAATTCCTTACTCTTTAGAAAAAAAATCTATGAGTGTTCTTAAGTACAGTTTAAAGTTCACCCAACTTTCTCTATATGCTCCAGAAATGGTTGCTGACATGAGAAGCGGGATGAGTTTGTTTGTTGTTGGGTTGTCTCGTTTGTCTAGCAGGGAAAGCAATGCATCTATGCTGATAGGAGATATGGACATTGCAAGGCTGATGATCCATGTATAATAGGTTGAGGAAGAGAAGCAGAAACATAGGGAAGAGTTCTGAAATAAGAGAGCTAAGACAGGGAATGAGTTCGGACAGCAGAAGAGTAATGCCAACCGGTCATCATTCCAACAAAAACAAAAGGGACCTGCTCTGTCATCTGCTAGTGCACACGTACCAAGGAGCAAATGTGAGTTCCAAAATCATAATTCACAAAATTTCAGAGCTAAGCCTGGGCATTCTCAAGGTAGTATGACACGAAGGGGTACTAAGACTCCTGCATTTGCTAAGTGTGGTTGGAGCCACTTAGGCTGTGTTGTGATGGCTCCACTGGTTGCTTTAAATATGGTCATTTTATGAGAGGGCGTTTTTAAGAACAGTCAAGGTAATGATAATGGAGGCAATAGAACCTAGTCTTCTTCAGTTGTTCCACCAAACAGAGCTGCATCTAGAAGAGCTAAAGGGGCAGGCCGAGGAGGAAACCATCTTTATGTTATCACTAGTTGCCAAGAGCAAGAGGATTTGTCAGATATTTTCACTTGTATGATCCAAGTCTTTATGTTTGATGTTTATGCTTTGAGTCTATCTTCTGTGACTCTTTATGTTGCTCTGAATTTTGATGTTCTTCCTGAGAAACTTCTTGAGACCTTCAGTGTTTCTACCCTTGTTGGTGAATTTGTTCTAGCAGAGAGAGTCTATCGTGATTGTACCATTTTCGTCAATCACAAGAGTACCATGGCTGACTTAGTTGAGTCTGACATGGTATATTTTGATGTCATTCTACATATGGACTGTCATCATGTATTTTATGCCTCAGTTGGTTGTAGAACTCAAGTTGTTAAATTCCTGTTTCCTAATGAGCCAGTTATAGAGTGGAAGAGTAGTTCAGTAGTGCCTAAGGGTCATTTTATTTCGTACCTTAAGCCGAGAATGTTAGTTTTCAAGGGGTGTGTCTATCACTAAATCCAAGTTAGTGACTCTAGTGTTAAGTTATCTCCAATTCAGTCAGTAGTAAAAGTGTTCCCAGAAGTCTTTCCATATGATCTTCTCGGAGTCCCTCCTGAGAGAGAAATAAACTCCAGTATAGATATTCTTCCCGATACTTGTCCTACATCTATTCCGACATGTAGGATGGCACCAACAGAGTTGAAAGAGTTAAAAGAGCAGTTGAAAGATCTCCTAGAGAAAGGTTTTATTCGACCAAGTGTCTCACCTTGGGGCGCTCCAATCTTGTTTGAGAGAAAGAAAGATGGTTCTCTTAGAATGTGTATAGATTACCATCAGTTAAACAAGTTTACTATCAAAAATAAGTATCCTCTTCTGAGAATTGATGATCTCTTCGATCAGCTTTAGGCTGCCACTTGTTTTTCTAAGGTAGACCTAAGATCTGGCTATCATCAGTTGAAAATACGAGAAACTGATATCCCTAAGATAGCTTTCAGGACCCGCTATGGTCATTAAGAGTTCCTAATTATTTCCTTTGGTTTGACCAAAGGTTCTGCAACATTCATGGACCTTATGAATAGAGTATTCAAGCCTTATTTAGATATGTTTGTTATCGTATTCATTGATGACATACTAATCTATTCGAGGAATTAAGAAGATCATGCTAGCAATCTCAAAGTAGTTCTCCAAACTCTAAAGGATAGAGAGTTGTATGCTAAATTTTCTAAGTGTGAGTTTTGGCTTGAGTCTGTGGTATTCTTAGGCAACATTGTTTCCAGTGATGGAATTAGGATTGATACTCAGAAAATAGAGGTACTGCAGAATTGGCCAAGACTCACATCTCCAACTGATATTAGGAGTTTCTTGGGGTTGGCTGTATATTATAGAAGGCTAATCGAGGGGTTTTGCTATGTCCAAACCTAAACCTCAATTAAGAGATATAAATAGTCGAAGTCAATTTATAGAACTCAACGTGAATTGAGGTCGATCCCACAAACAAATTCTTTACAAAAATGATTTTACTGTCACTTTTTACTCAAATGTCATTATTATTTCCTAAATAAACAATTACTAAAAGTAAAATTGGGTTTAGCGTTAACGCTTTATTAGCCAAAATTGTAAAGTAACTCTAATTTAACAATGAACAAGATATCAAATTTGAAGTTGTTTCAATAATTTAACTGAAACTAGGATTTTGTTCCCCATAACGTGCATCTAACGTTCTTCCATAATTGAGTTTCAGGCAACTAACGTCTACAAATTACATGCAAGTTAACTATATCTGACACTTCTCAGTCTACTAAGATAATCTTCACTCAAGTCCTCTCGGTCCCAGAGTGTTACACGATTTACGCTCGCCTACAATGGTGTTAAGATTCTTTTCTCTCGCACTCGAACTTCGACTCCATTTATTTAGATTAGTTTAGCTTTTTCCTAATTACATTTTTCTCTCAAACAAATGACAGATCCATGCTCATCCTAATGCGTGCCCTCATCAGAATACATGAATCACGAAAACTAAACTACAATTTGTAACCACAAATTGCCTTTCACTCGTTTTACGGAATCACAATTAGAATTCCGTCATGGATCCCACAACCCCAGTTGTGGTGTTTGTCTAATTATAATTTCATGTAAATGTTTAGAAACATATAATGAAAACATATTAGAAAATACTTACGAGAATAGGCAAATCAACCACCACTTTGATATTTCAAGAACCGGAAAAACAAAAACTTAATTCAATATTTGAAATCGAAAATAAAAAGCTATAAATTCTCCAAACTTGTTCGTCATTCAATGAATGGTAAGATAAAATATAAAAACGACCTAATTAATTCAAATAAGTGTTTTAAAAAGATTCCTACTCGAAGTAGGATTGAACTGTTGGGCCCTTTCACGGCCACTCCCACGACCCGTCAAGGGCTTCATGGTCTGTGAAGCCCTCTATGGTCTTCCCTTGGAAATACCCAAAAGTGGGTCTTCAACAATTGACACTGGAAATTCTTCACGATCATCATGACGGACCGTAATGAGGACCATGGTCCATGAGGCCTTCTGTGGTCTTCACTTGGTCGAAACTACATTTCAACTTCTTACCACTTAAACACTGGATCACTTCACGATCAACACCACGGATCGTGATGACGACCACGGCCCGCATAGGTGCCCGTGGTCTGATCTTTGCCATGATCAATTTGTAACTTTTCTTTTCCCCTTCACTGGTTCATTACCACGACATGCACCACGGGCCGTTATGATGAACATGGCTCGTGAAGTCATCTGTGGTCTTCACTTGGTAACTTCTCTCTTGAACTTTCAAAAGCTCCTTCACTGTCTCAATACCACGACACACACCACATGCAGTAGTGATGACCACGGCCCGTAAGGTCGTCCATGGTCTTTACTTCAAATTTCACTAAATTTTCATATTTGCTATCTTCTTTCACTTCCATTTGTTTCACCTGACAAACACTACCAAACACGTTATATCCACATAAATACACTCAATTCTAGTATTAATCCTTAGTTTTCAAGAATCAAATGTGCCAAGGTTTCACGGCACATCAACACCCTCAACTTAGAACCATTACTTGTCATCAAGTGATGAGAAAATCAATACATTCAGCCTCAAATTATTCAAACATTTTTGAAACTACACGGCAACCATCTCAAACACAATTTGTATCCAAAACCATGAATATAACATGCAAGGATCAATCTATGACATCTTATTAGTTATAGTCAATCATTCTTATGCCTGTAAATTTTCAGCTAACACAATCTACTCTCAAATGCAATCACTGTGTCCTCACACAAAATAATTCCCTCACTAATGATAACTGGGACTAATTACTATGCTCACACTCTCAAAGAACTTCTAACACTAGAAACAAACTAACATAGGCTTGCCCTTGCTTTCTATGCTCTATCTTGCAAATACCCGGAATAGGACCACTGTAGGACTTTATTGGCTTGTAACATAGGCTCAGGTTAGGGAATGGATATTTGGGTTTGTGAGTGACTAATCCCTTGGTTTTTCCAAAGTCTCATTTTCACACTACTCTTTTCTTCATTTCAGCACACCCTAACAACTATTATTTTTTATTTTGTTTTCACATTTTTTATGCACTCAGCTCATTGTTTGAATGTTCTTTTTCACTTTTTCTTTCTGCTCAGATTGCAAACACCTAGGCTTTTGGCCTGGAGTGTTGACATCGTATCTTCGGAAACCAAAGGATATGATATTTACTAGGTAAGAACAAAAACTGAATCTTAGGCTCAAATCGGGTTTGAGTGGTAAGCTTTTTATTTGGTATTTCTTTTTTTGTCTTTTTACTGGCTTACAAAAATGGCCTAATTTTCTTTTCCTATCCGATTATTCTCAGACTTAAGCAAGACTACTTAGGCAAGTTCTAGTTTCTACTCCTAGTATTGGACTTCAAACAACACTCACACATGACATATGACTACATCATCCAGTTTATTGGTTCACCAATTTATTGATCAAACTAACAACGCTCAACATGTAAGTATCTAAGATGTCATCTAAAGATCCTAGCAGTCAAATTTTAGATTAAGGTCGTTATTTTTACCAGACTAGCTATTGCACAACTCAACACACAAACACAAACACAAAACAATATTTTTAACAGTAATTACAAAGTCAACCTCCATTTAGTTTAGAATGGCAGGTTGCTCACCATCCCCTCCCTAAAAAAAAGGACTTTTCCCTCAAAGTCAATAGGGAAAACAAAACAAGGCTGTGAGGAGGGGTCATACCTACGGTGCTCTAGGAGTCGGTAGTCGGCTCAGGATCTGCACCCTTATCAACGAGTGCAGTCTCAGAGCTCAGCATATGATCAGGTTGACTACTACTCACCGGGGCCGGTGCTCCGCTACCAGAAGCTCAAGCTAACACTGTATCTCGTTGTTGTTGCTCAAGGGCTTCTTTTTCCCTAGCTACCTTTTTGGATGCCTTGCGGGGTTTCTTTTCTTTCCTTCTTTCCTCTCTGGAAAGATCAGCAGGTATCTCCTCATCTGATTCTCTATGCTTTCTCTTACCGGACTTACTCTTGTGTAGTTCACCCCAGAGATCATCAATTGATTGAGTGGAGGGTGCCTGATTTAGCATTTGCATTAAAGAATATGGCATTAATGCAGTGGGTACCTGTACTAGTTTTTCAGCCAGTCTAGCAACATGAGTTCGCATCTCAGCCAACTGTGATTTGAACTCTTCAATATCTACTGATCATGTAGCCTAGAATCGATCATGGACAAGGTTCTCCAAACCATTCACCTTGTTTTTTAAGACATCCAGCTCCTTCCGCATCTCATCTTTAAGCTCTTTTTTTGCAGCTAACACATCTCTCTGTATCATCTGAGGCATCCTGTTAACTATCTGGTCGACCAAGGTCCTGGTTTGGTGTTGATTTGCAACCAATTTCTCACAAAATAGCATAGGGATAGAGACAAAGATTCCTGGAGCTTGGGAGGCTTAAGCTGGAGGTGGTGGTGCCTCTGCGGAATGTTGTGATGATTCTCCCTGTTCTGGACCTCTATCTGCATGTGGGATGTCAATTAGTACGTGAGGGACAACAACTAACGTGCCAACAACTGTAAATTTCACACCAAATAGATGGTTTGCGACATCTTTGATCTTAGAAACTTGGATAAGTCTGAATACATCACCCCATTTTGTCAACCATCCTGTTTGGAGGAATGCTCGCTTGTCGACATAATTTCCCTATCAGACAGGGAAGTGGAAGTTCGGCTCTCTCATTCAGTACCCTGTCCGTTATCTCAGTCGATATAATCCGCCCTGCATTTACCAGGTAACTAACCATAAGACATGCTACCAATGAAGCGAGGGAAGGGGACAAAGTGTTATCATTAGCTGTCGGTCGCAATTGTTCCCGGATGACAGCCCACAAAACCTTGGCTGGAAAAGATAGTGAAGTGAAGCTTTAGTAATGAGTGTTGGAGTTGTGGTGACCCAAGCTGCATTCTCCCCATCTATGGCATTTTGGTTCGCAATCCAGCGCAAAATCCTCTCTCTAGAATTCTGATCCTCTATCGTAGAATCACTGGTGACCTCATGATGTTTTCTCTCAAAGAGACCAACTGAAGATGGTGCAGAGTATTTTGGGCCATACAACATTCTGTTAATAGTAGCCTCAGAAATATCTATTGATTTTCCCCGAACTATAATTGAGTTGGCTGGACCCCAGGTAATAGCAATGTCTTTCTATCCACTTTTCGTAGTCTCTGTTTCTGCAATAAAGTTCATCAGTGTAGATGCATAAGATAAATAAAACTCTCTGGCCAGGTGGCTAGAGTATTCTCCAGGTGCATTATCCATCCAGTCGAACTGATGAAGCTAAAATATCTGATATATGTTAGGGAATGGTTTGATAGCAACTACCACCACCCTAGTCTCTGGCATGATTGCTCGATTCTTGAAGTCGCCAGTTTTGTTCACGATACCATTATTGAATAATTATTTGGACCGATTGACAGTCCACATGGAGCGATAACAATCAATCAGCTGTTGTCTCTCTCCGAGATCAGGTTCATGCATATTCACATACATCACCATGGTGTCATCGGTGGTGATCTCTATATCCTCATTTGTAGCATCTACCTCCTCTCTTATTCTAGTTTCAGCTTCTGTATTTACCGTACGTGGAGAGGTGGTTGCATCTTCTTGAGAGCCACTTTTAGACCCTGCGCTACCTTCCGAACCATTATCTGATTGGCTTCCAAAACCAGCATAAAATTTACTTCCCAAGTCCACCCCGTTACCTGAACGACTGTCTTTCTCTTCAAACTGATGAGGAGTGTCCTAGAGGATAGCCCTCGCTGCTCTGGATCTAGTAGCTCGAGGTGGATGATTATCAGGTGTGATATTTATTTGCACCGCTGAACTACTAGACACAGAGTCGTCATGAACTTCAGATTGAGACGTAGTGGGTGTAGACTGTGGGGTTGCATTTTTTGGCATAGTACCTGAGAACACAACTTTCATTAGTACCCAAATCTATAAAATGGAGTACTATCGGGTACTCAGACTTCCCTTATGTAATTACATCATGACGCCTTGCCTTAAGAATGTCGTTACCCAATCTATCATTGGGAAGGGCCACAGAATCATAATACGAAATAGCAACAAAAGTACAAAAATTAAACTGTACAAAATATAAGTAAACTTTATGGAAGCTCCCACGGGCTGTGGTAGGTACCACGGTCCATTAAACCCCTCGTGGATTTATCACATACTAAGTGTGCAATATGAGGTTTACCAAGTACTATTCACGGATAGTTACACAGCCCGTGGAGTGAACCACGGTCCGTGATACTGATCATGAACCTAGCTGATGGGTGGAAGGAATTTAAGTGTGGTCCACGATTGGTTTCACGGCTTGTTGTAGCATTCACGGTGCATAAAACCTATCGTGGTTTTACAGTTGGCTAGTTCTTTAGTCATCTTCTTCCCCACATTCACCAAACTCCCATTTTTACACTGGATTACACCCACACATATCCACAAATCACTACTACCCTTCATGAATTCAACTGCCCTCATACACTCACAAATGATTTAGAAACACTGTGATCATACCCATATACAAGAACAATAAACTATACCCAATTCAACTTAACCCACAACAAATCAATACCAATCAAAGTAGTTCATCATATAATGATGCTAAGCTCGATTAAATTGAAGTAATTCAAACTCACTTTTATACAAGATTAAACTTATTGCAAGTGATAAGAGTACTTGGAACTTAGAAGAAAATTCGCTTAGCAAGAGGGATAAGTGAATTCGACTTGAGATTCTTGATACTTAGGATTAGGGATTTAATTCTTTGATAAATTAGGAATTATGGATGATGGGAACCATTTTAACCTCTTAAGAACCGTTATGGAAGAGACTAAAATGAAAAACCCCGACCCTTGGCGCTTTAGGACTCATATAGCAATTCTAATGCAATCGCGGGTCAGGTCGGGTATCGTTGGGACTGGTTGTAGACAACGGACCGTGAAAGTGCCCGTGAAGCTCACCACGATCCGTCCAGTGATCTGTGGAACTAACTTGGGATGAAGTACTTACTTGTGGTTCACGAGAGGCTAGACGGTTTGTACAAATTATGACGGACCGTGAACCCTTTCGTGAACCCTCTCTTGCAAATTCCAGTAGCTCTTTTTTGTTAGTGCTAAGATTGATGGACCATGAAAGTGCTCGTGAAGGGCAACATGGTCTGTGAGGCTGCCCGTGAAGAGCAATCTGCACCCATTCCTGCACTTTTTAACCCATTCTCTCCTGCACACATCAACACACAGTGACTCTATAAAATCTAAGAAAAAGGGAAATACCTTCTACAAGTACATCTTGGGTTGCCTCCCAAGCAGCGGACAATTTAACGTCGCGGCGCAATGCAGGTTACTTGATTACTCAGACTTCATCAAGTTTGCATTCCTCCACAATATTCACATCCTCTAGAACACCCAAGTATGCCTTGATTTGCTGGCCGTTGGGTTTGAACCTTTCTCCCTTATCATTTTCCATCTCAATAGCGCCCTACTGACACTTGTGTTGCCCTATACATGAACCATGATTTTATTCGTAAATGTTTTTACCTATGATTGACTTGAACATATTCATGATTGTCTATTGATTCTCAAATACGTACCACTCCTTGTGGGATTCGACTCTAACTCACTTAGTTGGGATATATTACTAACTAACGATCGTTGACACTTAGTATTGGATGAATTTTCTTTGAAACAATATTAATCAAAAGGGCGTCGTTGCCGGGGAGTAGTGTTACTTGAGAATTTTTAGTTAAGTTGGATTTTGTTCTTGGTAGTTATAACTGAACTTAATTTTTAGTTTATGTTAGTTTGTTGCTGTTTTGAGTAGAGAATTAGAGCATGTTTGGTAGCAACAGTGACCAAATGGATCACCCTCCTTTAGGATTGATGATTTTTAGGGATAACATTCTAAATTTCAAGCAATTGGAGGGTGAAGCCATTTACGAGTTGTGGCAAATGTTAAAGTCCATGTTGTAGCAATGCCCAACTCATGGAATTCCAGATAAGATGCTTTTGGAATGCTTCTACCGGGGTCTTGGCCCCAAAAATAAAATCGTGACTGACCAACTCTCTCCGGACTGCTTGATGCAACATTCCAATGAGACTACAGCCCAACTCCTTGATAACATGGCCAAGATCAACAAGGAGAACAAAAAAGACCAAGAATTGGCCACATTGTTAACCCAACTCGATGACTTCACCAAGAAAGTCATGGAATTAGAGATAGTGTCCAAGAGGAAGGATAGGTACATCCCTCCTCACGAGCGTCGAAAGATGAAGAAACACGAGGGTGGGTAAGTTGAAGAGGTCCTCTTACTCATTCTACATAAAGTTGAAAATCACAATAGAGTGTTGGAAGAGTTAAGAGAGAATGTCTTGATGCTGAACCAGATGACATCCTCTCATTCCATGCTTATTCAGCTACTCGGGTCCCAAATGGACTAAGTGTCGTCCCACCTCTACCCAGAGCTAGAATAGGGGTTGTCTTATGAAAATGAGGCAAACCCCACTAATGGAACTTAAGTGGGAACTTGCGTCGTGCCACGACGTTAACTATGACGCTTCTTGGGAGACAACCCAAGTGTTTATTCACTTTCTTTTTGTTTTAGAAATAATGGTGTGTTGATTGTGCAGGTGGCAGTGTAGAAAGTGTTAGCAAAGTGTAGGTTGACGAGCTGATCTAGTCGGCACATCAATGAAGAGGTCGGCGATCCCGACTTAGATCGCTATTGGACTCAAGACAATTTTAAATTAGAGATTGTAAAACTCGGCAAGCCCAGGAGCAACCTGACGAATCGCCGACTAGGTCGGCGATCGCGATCTAGTCCACCGTTTGGACGGCCACATTAACTGGAGGTCCTATAAAACTCGGCGAGGTAACTTCCCACTCGGCGTGTCGCCAAGTGGGTCGGCGAGCAGAGCTAATATCTTCGAATGGGCAAAAACTGGACGGTTTTTAAAGGACAAAGGTTTAAACTTTCAAACTCTTTCACTTTCCCTCACTTTTGAACTTCCCAAACTCACACCCGCACATTAGTTTCTATATTTCTTCCACTTTTAGAGTATTTTAGTCATCAGATTTGTGTTAAGAGTGGATTACTTTCTCGCCTAGCATTTCAAATATTTTTTGTCGGCCTCTAAGGTTGGTTTTCTGAACCCCGAGTTTATATTTAGCGATTTTGTACTCATTTTCAATGATCTTATCTTAGTGATGTGTGATGGGCCTCTATGATAGTGTTTGTATGCTAGAATACATGTGTTAATTTGATAATGTTGCCCGTAATGCCTTTATTGTTGAATTCTCAAGAATTTTATGCTTTAAAATTGGTTAAATAAGTGGGGCTGTGCTTGCATGTTGATGAGTCTAGTCGGGTGAAGTCTAAGTAACCCGTATTTGTGCCAAATGACGTAATTTGCCAAATGATAAAGCTGGTGACGTCATTCTTAAGGGTAAAAGTCGTAAAATGGCCAAATTTAGCAAAACCGGGAGAAGTCTGAGTATCCCAGGGTAATGGGTTTATTGGGTGTAAGCTTAATTTGATAAGTGTGTGCTTTCATTTTGTTTTCGAGGGTTGTGGGGTTGAATTTGAGAAGTTGGGTTGAAAGTAGGCACGCTGGGTCGTTCGGAGAACTGGGTCGAGGTCGCCGAACCACTCGGCGGTTCGCTGAAGTTCCCCGTCTCGCCTTAATTACATGCTAAATGAGTAGTTTTTTTCTATAATTTTCGGCGAAAAGCGTGAGGTCGTCGAAAGAACTAGTTGACTCGCCGATAGTTCTTCTTGATCACCCTTTGTCTGCACCCCTGATCCTTAATTGCTCTATAACTTTCAGTGGGCTAATCCTTACTCACCGAATGCTGTCGGTGATTCACCGAAAGACCTTTCCATCGCCGACATGTCAAATTTTTATGAGAATTTTGAGCCAATCCTTTCGGTGAGCCCGATGTAGCACGCCAAAGAGATTCGGCGAGTCTGTCAGCAACTGTTTTTCTGTGAATTTGATTGAATTTTGTCACGACCCGAGTCTACACCCCGGAAGCAACACAGCGTACTCGACCCCGAATGGGGTCTTATACAAGCCTCATAGCATTCATAACATAAGACACTGCGAAATAGTGCAAAATTTAATGTTTTTTCTTTATAAATCCAACAATCAAAACATTTAAAAGCAAGCGGAAGTCTATCATCTCACATGGACATCTAAACAACATACTTGAAACAAAATAGTGTCACAACACTTTACAATAGAAATCTTAACAAAAGTCTATTACATGAAAAGAAAGGAACATCTAAACACTTCTCCTCGATCTATGAGGACATACCAAATCTTGGAGAGAGTCTCAATCCAAATATCACTAGAGAAAACCACTCAAATGCCGGAACCTAAACTTGTAGTAAACATAGAAGATGAATGGGTTAGAACAATTAAGTACTAAATATGATAGCCATGCCAAAACATGCTTATAAGGGACTTTTAATCTGAAACTCCTGATATATGCCATTTTGATAAAACCTTCATAAACATAAGCATAAGAGGCATAATATAAGACATAATCAATATACAAGTACTTTAAACGACATTAGAAACATAATCAACATATAACCCATTACCTTCACATTAAGCCTTCAACTCAAGTAACCCTCATGCTATACCTTGTGCAATGTATGTATAGTGTCCCATACCACCATACACGCCATAGTACCACATTAAAGACACCAAAAGTGAACTTACCATTCAACCTTTCCATCTTAATACAATACTTATACATAAGAGACATATACATTACATAAGTCATATCAACATATAAGGACCATCATCTAGGACAACTCTAAGTCATACTTGTGCAATGTGCAAGTAGCATCCCATACTACTACTATCACTAAGTACACCTTTGAAGTCACCATAGACAAGGTACATTCATATACAATAAGTCATAACAAGGAAGTAACTAATAATACAATCCAAGTATAGCATGCATCATTTACATTTAAGCATATAAGAGTCAACATTAATCATTTACTTCATTTAAAGGATTTTCATACAATAGTCATTAAGACTTAGAGAACTCACTATGACCCTCTCAAAGCCTACTCGTGCAATGTTTGGATATCATCCCATACTACCACCCACACTTCATAGAACTCATCAAGAAACCATAAGGTACATCTCACATGATGGGAATAAGCGTTTAACCAACATAGACCATGTGAGCTTTACATGTAATCCGGTGTTATAGAACCCCACACCGTAATAGGTGGTCTAGTTGCCTAAGGTAAGATCGGTAATATTTAGCTTAAGTGGATCCACTAGCTAGGACCTTTGTGGGCACATAGTTTATGGGATAGGAAGATGTTCAATGGAACCCTAGACTATCATTAGGAAAGTTTCCATCTTACCATATCCACTCGGTGCTTAGCCTACATTCCCATAGAGTATTTTATCCATAATACATTATTGTAGTTGAGAGGAATGCCATAAGCCTATTGACTCAAGTCACATCATTACACATGAAAGGAATGACATAAGCCTATCGAATCATGTTTCATTATTAGGAAAGCTCTAGAGTCTTCATGAATGGAATGACATAGGCTTATCGATTCATGGTTCCTCTTTACATTATGATACACATGAAATGAATGCTATAAGCCTATCGATTCATGGTATATTGACTCATTAGGAAAGGAATGCCATAAGCCTATCGATTCAAGAGTCGTCATTACATTAGATCATTTATGAAAGGAATGACATAAGCCTATCGATTCATATTCATTAAATCAAAGACACATTCATTATACAAGAAAGGATTCCTAAGGCTACCGATTCAAGATATACAATTCATAGGAGAAAATCCTTCACATTCCATCATCATCATTCATGAGTATTAATAGAGAATATACTTTCCATCAATAACACAATTACATTCTAAACATGGTCATTATAATATCATTGAATTCACACACATATGCTTTACATCATGATCATACATAGATCCTTCATATATAGAGTTACGAGGAAGATATCCATCAATTCAATACCACAATATACATAGTAAGTGAACACCTCCACCTTTCAAGTGGATCAATAGATCAAGCACAATTCTACTTCAATATGTAATTTGATTATAACTTTCCCTTCAAGGGTCATGAATCACATTCAGCCACACACCTTAGATCAATACAATTTGGGAAGAGCAATAACATAATTTCATCATTCTATATCCATATACACGTAAACAACCCACATACTTCATAATCAATCAAATCCCATTCACAAATCACAACTTAGGAATTTGGGGGGAAAACATGGGTTCTATGAGGAAATCATCTTAATTCATCTTTAAATCCACAATTCAATGCAATAATGCCTTTAGAAATCGTTTCGAATCAAACCCATGCATACATTGAAAACTTGGGTTTTTGGGGAAACTTTGAAGATTTGAAATCACTTTTGAACTTGGCTGCTTGAAAGATAATAAGTCAAGGATGAAGACCACCATACCTTTAATAGAAGAATCCCATGAAAATCTCTTGAAAAACTTGAAGTCTTGAACTTGGAAGTTTGAAGTCTTCACCTCCAATGGAGGATTCTAGAGAGAGAGCTTTTGGAGGAAAGGGTAGAGTTTGATTTTGGGTTTTGAAATAATGAAGTCTAAAATATGTTTTAATACATTAAAAACCCTTGAAATATTTTAATAAAACAATAATAACCGTCCATGACCCAAACTAACCAAGGGGGGAAATTACCAAACCACCCCTCACCTTGGCCGACTTGGACAGAAAACTGGCACCAACCACAAAGCCCCTATCCACGGATCGTGGATTCGACCACGGGCCGTCCTGTGCCCTCGTGGTTTGTGGCTATGGCTTGGTTTTGGGGGCCAAGACCCACGGAGGCCATTCACAGGGCGTGGATGGACCTACGAGGCGTGGTCCCCTTCCGTGGTTCACCAATTTTTGGGCAGCCTATTAGTTTCAAGGGGTCTTGGAGGTTAGGCTTAGGGTCCTCCTCGAGGACACTTAGAGTGGTCCTTGGGAGTCGTACCTTGACGTTTAATCTCTAAACCCCTCAACCAAGGCTCAGGACAACATTAAACACCCTCAAACCTCACATGAAACACAAACACACACAAGTTAGGCTCTAGTTTTACTTAGTCGTTTTACGGGTCGTTACATTATCCCCCACTTAGAAATATCTGTCTTCTAATGAGACCTAAAACACATTAAGGGGTTAACGACTCAAGATTAGCAGCCCATCATGCATGCAATATCTTAAACAAATGCACAAAACTAGTAGGAAACATCAACTCCACATCAATAAGCTTAATGCAATGCAAGAAAGTAGGAACTACATCTACAAACTCATTATGCATCATAACTTCAACATTTCTCATTTCATTGGAGGAATTTCCTTCTCCAACTCATATCATGTATATCATAACATCATTAAGCAGATTATGCAATTTCTTCATAAAAACACATTAGGCATGTTTAACAATTCAACCTCATGAAGCATATAGACAACTTATATTAAATGCATATCAACAAAAGGAACATAGTTCATATAAACTCATTTTCTCGTTGAAATATAAACTCATTAAGAACATGCATAACATGAGGAGACCATGGAAAAACACAATCACACATGACTTTAAAACATGAAACAAGCCACAAGGACCACTTGGTCTCAAGCTTGAATAGGAATAAAAGGAAAGAGATAAGGATATAAAAACTCTCAACAACCTTTCTATTCAACATACTATACCCCACTTTAGAGAAAACCCAACTAAGGCTCTCATGAAAATATAATAGGAACCTCAATACAACATTCACAACCAAAAGGAACTATCACTTACCGGTGCCTTCAAACTAGGAAGGTACTCATTAACAAACTCTTGCTCACAAACAACCTTACCAACACCACTCAAGGTCTCATATGAGTCCACCATACCGGGTCTAAACTGCTCGAACTCACTACACCTCATAAGGTGAGAACGTCAAGCAAGCCTAACTCATGAACATCAAGGACACTCAAAGGCCTTACCATCTAAGCACATTATCTCCCCACATGGGAGTAAGCCTATACAAACTCTTTTAACCTTAACTTCTTTTCATTCTAAGGTCGAAGGAAAAACATCACTAAACCCTCACACTCATCACACAAGATGATTCTAAACCGAGGTGAATTAAACTTTTACACTTCTTAGGAGAAGTCTACTCACTCATCCCATCAAGACCTTCTAAAACACCACATTTTATCAACTCTTTCCACATACATCAAAATTGATCATAACAAAGCCGGGTTCTATCGTCATCTTAAGTGTAACCATATAGCAAGCCATTCATAGTAAAGTCAAGATCACAATCTATCATCTCTCATCTATCAAGTCACATAGCTATAATTGGCATCACAACCAACCTTCCTCCTTCACACCTTCTAGCATACTTTTTTCCAGTGGTCGTACCCTAAAGACAATCAAATAAGGAATAAGAGAGAGACATTCTAGAGTTAAACTCTACGGCACGACTTGAACAATATGAAAGAAATGTACCTTCCTAACATCATATAGCCTCTCGCTCATAGATGTATCATGACTCACATTGATGAACAAGAATATACTAGACGTGGCTTGTGAGACATCAACTTAAAAAAGATTCCTAAAACCTTGTGCTCTGATACCATGTTTGTCACGACCTGAGTCTACATCCTAGAAGCGACACGATGTACTTGACCCCGAAGGGGGTCTGATACAAGCCACATAGCATTCATAAGATAAGATACTTAGAAATAGTGCGGGATTTAAAACTTTTATTTATAAATCCAATAATCAAAACATTTAAAAGCAAGAGAAAGTCTATCGTCTCACATGGCCATCTAAACAACATACTTGAAACAAAATAGGGTCACGACCCTTTACAATCGAAGTCTTCACAATAGCCTATTACATGAAAAGAAAGGAACATCTAAAAACCTGTCCTCGATCAATGAGGGCATACCAAATTTTGGAGAAAGTCTCAATCCAAGCATCACTAGAGAAAACCACTCAAATACCGGAACCTACACTTGTAGTAAACATAGAAGAACAATGGGTTAGCATAATTAAGTACTAAGTATGATAGTCATGCAAAAACATTCTTAAAAGGGACATTTTATTTGAAAGTCATGATATATGTCATTTTGATAAAACCCTCATAAACATAGGCATAAGAGGCATAATATAAAACATAATCATCAAACAAGTCATTTAAACAACATTAGAAACATAATCAATATATAACCCAGTACCTTCACATTAAGCATTCACCTCAAGTAACCCTCAAGCTATACCTTGTGTAATGTATGTATAGCATCCTATACCACCATCCACACCAAAGTACCACATTAAAGTCACCATAAGTGAACTTACCATTCTACCTTTCCATCTTCATACCATTCCCACAGTTAAGAGACATAGACATTACATAAGTCATATCAACACATAAGGACCATCATCTGGGACAACTCTAAAGTCATACTTGTGCATTGTGCAACTAGCATCCCATACTACTACTCATACTAAGTACTCATTTGAAGTCACAATAGACAAGGCATATTCATATGCAATAAGTCGTAACAAGGAACTAACTCATAATAAAATCCAACAATAACATGCATCATTTACATTTAAGCATATAGGAGTCAACATTTTTCATTAAATTCCTTTAGAGGACTTTCATACAATAGTCATTAAGACTTAAAGAACTCACTATGACCCTCTCAAAGCCTACTCGTGCAATGTATGGATAGCATCCCATACTACCACCCACATTTCTAAGAATTCATCAAGAAACCATAATGCACATCTCACATGAAGGGAATAAGCGTTTAACCAACATAGACCATGTGAGCTATACATGGAATCTGGTGTCATATAATGCCACACCATAAAATGTGGTCTAGTCGCATAAGGTAACACCGGTAATATTTAGCATAAATGGATCCACTAGCTAGAACTTATGTGGGAACATAGTTAATGGGATAGGAAGATGTTCAATGGATCCCAAGACTATCATTGGGAGAGTTTCCATCTTACCATATCCACTCAGTGCTTAGCCTACATTCCCATAGAGAATTTTATCGACATTACATTATTGTACTTGAGAGGACTGCCATAAGCCTATCGACTCAAGTCACATCATTACACATGAAAGTAATGCCAGAAGCCTATCGAATTATGTTCATTATTAGGAAAGCTCTAGAGTCCTCATGAAAGGAATGCCATAAGCCTATTGATTCATGGTTCCTCATTACATTATGATATTCATGAAAGGAATGCCATAAGCCTATCAATTCATGGTATATTGACTCATTAGGAAAGGAATGCCATAAGCCTATCAATTCAAGAGTCGTCATTAAATTAGATCATTTATGAAAGGAATGACATAAGACTATCGATTCATATTCATATAGTTAATGACACATTCATTATACAAGAAAGGATTCTTAAGCCTACTGATTCAACATATACAATTCATAGAAGAAAATCCTTCACACTCCATCATCATCATTCATGAGTATTAATATAGAATCTACTTTCAACCAATAACACAATTACATTCTAAACATGTTCATTATACTATCAT
Organism: Solanum acaule; assembly: GCA_036250505.1. Lineage (NCBI taxonomy): Eukaryota > Viridiplantae > Streptophyta > Magnoliopsida > Solanales > Solanaceae > Solanum > Solanum acaule. Next base: position 6,496 of record JAJOOR010015713.1, on the reverse strand, counting down.
TGAATTCACACACATATGCTTTACATCATGATCATACATAGATGCTTCATATATAGAGTTACAAGGAAGATATCCATCAATTCAATACCACAATATACATAGTAAGTAAACAGCTCCACCTGTCAGGTGGATCAATAGATCAAGCACAATTCTATTTCAATATGTAATTTGAATATAACTTTCCCTTCAAGGGTCATGAATCACATTCAGCCACACACCTTAGATCAATACAATTTGGCAATAGCAATAACATAATTTCATCATTTTATATCCATATACACATAAACAACCCACATACTTCATAATCAATCGAATCCCAATCACATATCACAAATTAGGAATTTGGGGGAAAACCATGGGTTCTAGGAGGGAATCATCTTAATTCATCTTTAAATCCAAAATTCATTCACAATTCAATGCAATAATGCCTTTATAAATCCTTTTGAATCGAACACATGCATAGATTGTAAACTAGGGTTTTTGGGGAAACTTTGAATATTTGAAATCACTTTTGAACTTGGTTCCATGAAAGATAATAAGTCAAGGATGAAAACCACCATACCTTTAATGGAATAATCCCATGAAAATCTCTTGAAAATCTTGAACTCTTGAAGTCTTGACCTTGGAAGTTTGAAGTCTTCACCTCCAATGGAGGTTTCCAGAGAGAGAGAGCTTTTGGAGGGGAGGGGATATTTTGATTTTGGGTTTTGAAATAATGAACTCTAAAATATGTTTTAATATATTAAAAACCCTTAAAATATTTTAATAAAACAATAATAACCATCCATGACCCAAACTAACCAAGGGAGGAATTTACCAATCCACCCTTCACCTTGGCCGACTTGGATAGAAAACTGGCACCAACCACGAAGCCCTCATCCACGGACCGTCGATGGGACCACGGCCCGTTCTGTGCCCTTGTGGTTTGTGGATGTGGCTTGGTTTTGGGGGCCATTACCCACGGAGGCCATCCACGGGGCATGGATGGACATACAGGGCGTGGTCCCCTTCCGTGGTTCTCCCAAATTTGGGCAGCCTATTGGATTCAAGGGTTCTTGGGGGTTAGGCTTGGGGTCCTCCTCAAGGACACTTCGAGTGGTCCTTGAGGAGTCGTACCTTGACGTTTTGAGTCATTAACCCCTAAACCCCTCAACCATGGCTCAGGACAACATTAAACACACTCAAACCTCACACCAAACTCAAACACACACAAGTGAGGCTCTAGTTTCACTTATTCGTTTTACGGGTCGTTACATTATCCCCCACTTAGAAACATTCGTCCTCGAATGACACTTAAAACACATTAAGGGGTTAATGAATCAAGACTAGCAGCCCATCATGCATGCAACATCATAAACAAATGCACAAAACTAGGAGGAAACATCAACTCGACATCTATAAGCTCAATGCAACGGAAGAAAGTAGGAACTATATCTACAAACTCATTATGCATCATAACTTCAACATTTCTCATTTAATTGGAGAAATTTCCCTCTCCAACTCATATCATGCACATCACAACATCATTAAGCAGATTATGCAATTTCTTCATAAAAACACATTAGGCATGTTCCACAATTTAACCTTTTGAAGCATATAGACTACTCATACTAAATGCATATCAACAAGAGGGACATAGTTCTTATAAACTCATTTTCTCATTCAAACATCTATTCATTAAGAACAAGCATAACATAAGGAGACCATGGAAACACAAAATCACACATGACTCCAAAACATGAAACAAGCTACAAGGAACTCTTGGTCTCAAGCTTGAATACGAATTAAAGGAAAGAGATAAGGATATCAGAACTCAAAACAGCCTTACTATTCAACATACTATACCCCACTTAGGAGAAAACTGAACTAAGGCTATCATAAAAACATCATAGGAACCTACATACAACATTCACAACCAAAAGGAATTATCACTTACCGGTGCCTTTTAACTAGAAAGGTCCTCATTAAGCAACTTTTGCTCACAAACAACCTTACCAACACCACTCAAGGTCTTAGATGAGTCCCCACCACACCGAGTCTAAACTCCTCAAACTCACTACACCTCTTAAGGTGAGAACATCAAGCAAGATTAATTCATGAACATCAAGGACACTCAAAGGCCAAACCATCTAAGCACATTATCTCCCCACTTGGGAGTAAGCCTATACAAACTCTTTTAACCTTTACTTCTTTTCATTCTAAGGTCGGAGTAAAAACATCACTAAACCCTCACACTCATCACAAAAGATGATTCTAAACCGAGGTGAATTAAACTTCTACACTTCTTAGGAAAATTCTACTTACTCATCCCATTAAGACCTTCTAAAACACTACATTTTATCAACTCTTTCAACATACATCAAAACTGATCATAACTAAGCCGGGTTCTATCATCGTCTTAAGCATAACCATAAAGCAAGCCATTCATAGTAAAGTTAATATCACAATCTATCATCTCACATCTATCAAGTCACATAGCTATAATTGGCATCACAACCAACCTTCCTCCCTCACACCTTCTAGCATACTCTTTTCCAGTGGTCATACCCTAAAGACCATCGAATAAGGAATAAGAGAGAGACATTCTAGAGGTAAACTCTGTGGAACAACTTGAAAAATATGAAAGAAGTGTACCTTTCTAAAGTCCTATAGCTTCTCGCTCATAGATGTGTCGCAACTCACACCAACACACCGATGAACAAGACTCTACTAGACGTGGCTTATAAGAGATCAACCTAAAAACCATTCCCAAAACCTTGTGCTCTGATACCATGTTTGTCACAACCCAAGTCTACACCCCGAAAGCGACACGACGTACTCGACCCCGAAGGGGGTCTTATACAAACTTCATAGCATTCATAACATAAGATACTTATAAATAGTGCGGAATTAAAAACTTTTATTTATAAATCCAACAGTCAAAACATTTAAAAGGAAGGAGAAGTCTATCGTCTCACATGACCATCTAAACAACATACTTGAAAAAAATTAGGGTCACGACCCTTTACTATTGAAATCTTCACAATAGTCTATTACATGAAAAGAAAGGAATATCTAAACACTTGTCCTCGATCTATGAGGACGTACCAAATATTGGAGAATTCTCAATCTAAGCATCACTAGAGAAAACCACTCAAATACCGGAACCTACACTTGTAGTAAATATAGAACAAGAATGGGTTAGCACAATTAATTACTAAGTATGATAGCCATGCAAAAACATGCTTAAAAGGGACATTTTATTTGAAAGTCATGATATATGCCATTTTGATAAAACCTTCATAAACATAAGCATAAGAGGCATAATATAAGACATAATCATCACACAAGTCATTTAAACCACATAAGAAACATAATCAACATATAACCCATTACCTTCACATTAAGCCTTCCCCTCAAGTAACCCTCAAGGTATACCTTGTGCAATATATGGATAGCGTCCCATATCCACACCAAAAGTACCACGTTAAAGTCACTATAAGTGAACTCACCATTCAATATTTCCATCTTCATACCATACTCATACATAAGAGACATAGACATTACATAAATCATATCAACACATAAGGACCATCATCTAGGACAACTCAAAGTTATACTTGTGCAATGTGCAAGTAGCATCACATACTACTACCCACACTAAGTACTCCTTTGATGTGACCATAGACAAGGCACATTCATATAGAATAAGTCATAACAAGGAAGTAACTCATAATACAATTCAAGTATAGCATGCATCATTTACATTTAACTATATAAGAGTTCACATTCTTCATTTACATCATTTAGAGGACTTTCATACAATAGTCATTAAAACTTAGAGAACTTACTATGACCTTCTCTAAGCCTACTCGTGAAGTTTATGGATAGCATCCCATACTACCACCTACACTTCATAGAACTCATCAAGAAACCATAATGCATATCTCACATGATGGGAATAAGCGTTTAACCAACATAGAGCATGTGAGCTTTACATGGAATCCGGTGTCATATTACCCCACACCGTAAAAGGTGGTCTAGTTGCCTAAAGTAAGACCGGTAATATTTAGCTTAAGTGGTTCCACAAGCTAGGACCTATGTGGGCACATAGTTTATGGGATAGGAAGATGTTCATTGGAACCCAATACTACCATTGGCAGAGTTTCCATCTTACCATATCCACTCGATGCTTAGCTTGCATTCCCATAGAGTATTTTATCCACATTACATTATTGTTCTTGAGAGGAATGCCATAAGCCTATCGACTTAAGTCACATCATTACACATGAAAGGAATGTCATAAGCCTATCTAATCATTTTTCATTATTAGGAAAGCTCTAGAGTCCTTATGAAAGGAATGCCATAGGCCTATCGATTCATGGTTCCTCATTACATTATGATACTCAAGAAAGGAATGCCATAAGCCTATCGATTCATGGTATATTGACTCATTAGGAAAGGAATGCCATAAGCCTATCAAGTCAAGAGTAGTCATTACATTCAATCATTTATGAAAGGAATGCCATAAGCCTATCAAGTCAAGAGTAGTCATTACATTCAATCATTTATGAAAGGAATGCCATAAGCCTATCGATTCATATTCATATAGTTAATGACACATTCATTATACAAGACAGGATTCTTAAGCCTACTGATTCAACATATACAATTCATAGAAGAAAATCCTTCACACTCCATCATCATCATTCATGAGTATTAATAGAGAATATACTTTCTATCAATAACACAAATATATTCTAATTATGGTCATTATACTATCATTGAATTCACACACATATGCTTTACATCATGATCATACATAGATCCTTCATATATAAAGTTACAAGGAAGATATCCATCAATTCAATACCACATTATACACAGTAAGTAAACGCCTCCACCTTTCAAGTGAATCAATAGATCAAGCACAATTCTACTTCAATATGTAATTTGATCATAACTTGCCATTCAAGGGTCATGATTCACATTCACCCACACACCTTAGATCAATACAATTTGGCAAGAGCAATAGCATAATTTCTTCATTCTATATCCATATACACATAAACAACCCACATAATTCATAATCAATCAAATCCCAATCACAAATCACAACTTAGGAATTTGGGGGAACACATGGGTTCTAGGAGGAATTCATCTTTAAATCCACAATTCATTCAAAATTCAATGCAATAATGCCTTTAAAAATCATTTTTGAATAGAACCCATACATAGATTGAAAGCTAGGATTTTGGGGAAACTTTGAATATTTGAAATCACTTTTGAACTTGGCTCCTCGAAAGATAATAAGTCAAGGATGAAGACCACCATACCTTTAATGGAATAATCCCATGAAAATCTAAACTTGAAGTCTTGACCTTAGAAGTTTGAAGTCTTCACCTCTAATGGAGGTTTCTAGAGAGAGATTTGTTGGAGGGGAGGGGAGATTTTGATTTTGGATTTTGAAATAATGAAGTCTAAAATATGTTTTAATACATTAAAAACCCTTAAAAAATTTTAATAAAACAAAAATAACCGTCCATGACCCAAACTAACCAAGGGAGGAATTTACCAAACCACCCCTCACTTTGTCCGATTTGGACAGAAAACTGGCACCAACCACGAAGCCCCCATCCACGGACCTTGGATAGGACCACAGGCCATCTTGTGCCCTCGTGGTTTGTGGCTGTGGCTTGATTTCGGGGGCCATGACCCACCGAGGCCATCCACAGGGTGTGGATGGACCTACGGGGCGTGGTACCCTGATACCATTTTTCGTAGCGGAACTGGTAGTTAAGGAATTCATGGAAGTGGTAGTGTGGTAGTGCAAAATTCATGGTAAAATATAATAATATTTATTGTAATATTCTTCCCATAGTTTTTTTAATCTGAATATTTCTTTAATATTATTTATGATATATTCTAGATATAGCATATCTTGGATTCTTTGGTACATATATAAATTTTCCTCCATTAATTGTTCTAATAATTTTATATCTTCCGTATATTCTATCCAATATCGTAAATATTCGTAGTTCATTTTAGTCTGAATTTATTTCTAAATCATATCATTCTATTCTTTCGAGGTCTAAATCATGTAGGTCTATTTCATACCATTCTTGATTTAATATATCTTCTGATTCATAATCATTAAATATTTTTTCCCATATTATTCTTCTTAATTCGATTATTTCTATATTTTTAAGTACATATAAGATTAAAGTTTCGTAGTTTTTTATCATTTCATCATGCATGTATGTAGTCATGTTCTTTATTATGCAGGTTTTTTATTTCAAATTATTCCTTCCTATCATATTCATAATTGATTAAATTCATATTAGATCATTATGAACTAGATTATCGTTATCATGTTTTCCTGTCACTACTAGCATCGTACTTTAGCGGATACTTCCTTCTTATCAGCGCCTCAACTTTGTTTACTCCCCTAAATGGCTTTCCTCGCCTACCGGTTTCAACATTAGGATGGCATAGTATAGAAGTTTTCTCCCTGTTT
>JAJOOR010015712.1:0-16623 GCA_036250505.1 Solanum acaule | reverse complement strand
GTTAAGTGTATGGAATTCGTGTATTTCCTTGTAATATGTGTTTGGGGTTAATGAGACTTGGTAATATGCATTGATTTGGAAGCCTAACGAAAGGGGAAGGCTCAAGAGTCGGAGTGATTGTTCGATGATTTGAGGCAAGTGGATTTCTAAACTCTTGTTAAGTGTATGGAATTCGTGTATTTCCTTGTAATATGTGTTTGGGGTTAATGAGACTTGGTAATATGCATTGATTTGGAAGCCTAACGAAAGGGGAAGGCTCAAGAGTCGGAGTGATTGTTCGATGATTTGAGGCAAGTGGATTTCTAAACTCTTGTTAAGTGTATGGAATTCGTGTATTTCCTTGTAATATGTGTTTGGGGTTAATGAGACTTGGTAATATGCATTGATTTGGAAGCCTAACGAAAGGGGAAGGCTCAAGAGTCGGAGTGATTGTTCGATGATTTGAGGCAAGTGGATTTCTAAACTCTTGTTAAGTGTATGGAATTCGTGTATTTCCTTGTAATATGTGTTTGGGGTTAATGAGACTTGGTAATATGCATTGATTTGGAAGCCTAACGAAAGGGGAAAGTTCAAGAGTCGGAGTGATTGTTCGATGATTTGAGGCAAATGGATTTCTAAACTCTTGTTAAGTATATGAAATTCGTGTATTTCCTTGTAATATGTGTTTGGGGTTAATGAGACTTGGTGATGGGTTCACTTGTCCACGTTGATTAATTCTAATGATGAAAAAGGGGTAATAAAAGGCAATGTGATTAATTATTTATGTTGATGTGTTGAGAATGGTTTGAAAGGCTTGTTGATGTTGTATCATGATTGTGTTGTTGTGAATTGTGCAATGTTATGAAAATGGTCATATACTCGTTATTTATGTGAACAAGTCATTTGCATTGTTTTGAGACATGGTTGTGACAAGTGTTATGTGAATTGAGAAAGAATAAGAAATTAAAGAGGATGTACCATTTCGAGGGACATATCGCGCGCCGCGATGGATACTATTATCGAGGGACGTGTCGTGCGCCGCGACAGATGCATGGATAGATATGTCCCCTATGGGTCTCGGACTGAGAGACAGCGGGTGTGTATCATTAGGTCAGACATGCATCACTATATTTGACATTGCATTTCATTGCATTGCACTTCTTTATATTTGGTGAACTTAATTTTGTGTGTTGCTAATCTTGTGATTGTCTTTCTGTGGAACTTGTGACTGATGAATATTGAGCCTGTTGTTGAAAATATGCAATTGTTAGAGTGTTGTTGTTGAGCTATGTGTTTTGTAAAATGTGAACTAACAAGGTTGGGCTGGTTTTATGCAGGTTGTAGTTATGGAGGTTTGTTGGGGTGGTAAAGAGTACCCGTATTCTATTCCCTTAGCTTATGTTTAGGAGTTTACTTGTTGAGTACCGTGTGGTTTGGTACTCACCTCTTGCTTCTACAAATTTTTGTAGGTTACGAACCTGGATTATTGTGGTACTTGTTATTCTCTTTTTTTCCAAGGCTTCTGGGAGATTTGTGAGGTAGTTGTTTGTCTTCTCAGCGAACTTTCTTACTCTTATTTTTTATCTTGTTTTATTCTAGAAACAATGTCATTTGAGACTTGTGTATTTTTTCTTTTGAATCAAATGTAATACTTTAGAGACTTGCACACGTGACAACCAGATTTTGGGGGTATTTTTGAGTTGATTACAAAATTTTCCGCATTTTATTGTAATGGTTGAGTTTTAGGCTGACTTGTCTTGGTGGGATAAGACGAGTATCATCGCGTCCATTTTTGGGTCATGACAATGGACTTTGAGTGAGGCATCATTAAATTAATCATTGTTTCAACATAAATATCAAACATTGAGCATCGAGCAAAAAACATGACAGAGAAACTATGTACTCTCATTTTTTAATTCATTCTTTATCCTATAGTTTCTTTCTTACTAATCTTTTTATCTATTTGATACATGCATAATATATAAGTAGGATTCAAATTTAACATTAACTAGCAAGTAAACGTTCTAATCACAAATAACAATTAAACCCTCCAACACATTTTCACCGTGTCTCGTGTATATCCAGCGACCAACGCTAACATGGCACATCAAAATTTGAAAGCATTTAATTAGATAATCATTTTGTAAGTTGGAGTATTCAAATAACACAATAGACAAAGTTAAGGAGTTGTTTGACCATCAGAATTACACCAAAAGATGATCACTAATCACATGTAAATATTTTAATTATTTTTAGTATCTTATATTTTGATTTGGTCCTCATTTTATTTCTTATTTGCACTAAAAAAATCATTTTAAAAACATCGAAACCAATCGAACCGAAGTTGAAAAACCAAACCAAACCAAACTATTTCGATTCACACTTTCTCAAAATCAATTACGAAATAATCGAACCAAAATTTAATAAAAACCGAACATCCAACCCTACTTATAGTCATTTATCAATTCGTTCAAATACGTAATCTACGTAAATTTATAAACATTTCATATTGCTATACTTCTATTTCGGACCAAAATCTTAAAATGAGTTTACCCGACTTAAGTGCACACCAAAAACAACTCATTTGGGCCATTTGCCCAATTTAACAAGTCCTTACCAAAACCCAAAATCTATGGCTATGGCGCAGGTGCTGAGCCTACAAGTTTCAACCCCAGCACCACCGCACCACCACCGCGCCACCTCATCTTTGACCCGGCCGGCGCTCCTAACTGCTCCTTCCCCCACCGCCGAAAAGAGTTTCCGTTCCTTACAACACAAGCTCCAGTGCAATGGAAGATTTTTTTGCCTCTTTTCTGATAATCGCAAACAGGTAGTACAAAGTATTAAGCTTTTGAAAATTCCCAATTTGATGGCTTTTCGCTTTCCTTTAGAGAGAAATGAAGTGGGTGTGTTTTGGATTATCACGAAAATGTCTGTAGTAAAAAAGTGTACTAAATTAGTGAAGGGGCTTTATGTTTTGCGTTTGTTATCATTCCTGCTGGTTAATCAGAGTGTTTGTACTTGTGGGTTGTGTATAAGATGTGATAAAGTTATCAACTTGGGTATTGTTTTTGCTAACTCCAATAAAGGAATAAGGAAGAAAATGTTTGTACTTGTGTGAGTGAACAAATTGTTTTCAGTAGTTCTTGGTGTGAGCTTGGGCTAGAAAGAGAGTTGTATGGGTGTGTAAACAATTTCATGATGTTTTCCTAGTAGAAATGAAAAAACACTAGGTGATTCTTTCTATTTGTCCTAGCCTTGGAGGACAGAGTTACCTGGTATTTGTTGCTGGTGGGAGGTGACATGTATCCTGTGGAAATAATTAGTTGAGTTGCTCGAAAGCTGGAACGGACACCACGGTTATCAAAAGAAAGAAAAAATCATGATGTTCTACTTGAGTGCTTGTTCATACCAGGGTGTCCAAGAGTCTGTAGGTAGTAGTTCTAGCACGTTTCTGTGACATGAGTGTTGCATCCTATCTAGCGAGTCTCTATCCTATGAAGTTTTGAATTTGTGGAACAAGGTTCTCCACTTGATTTCGTGCCTTTTATATTGAAGGATGGCGAATGTCTGCTTTCTCTGTCTTTGTATCTCTCAGCCCGAGCACACTTCCTGTCAAGAGTAAAGAAAAAGAAAGGAAAAAGAAAACTAAATGCTTCTGGTCTTTCCTGAGCCTGTTCTCAGTCATTTTATCCTGGCTTCTGCTATTGCCATCATCCTCAAAGAAGAGTTACAACCACTTTCTGTGGTTGCTCTACAATATTGATTCCATTGTTCCTTTTTAGTATCTTTGACATTTTTTACTGGCCAAAATAGGTTTCCCATTCCTTCCGTATTCCTGGCTCTTTGGACTGGAGTAGCACGGTAAGATGGCACTCAATAAGCAAAATGGCAAAGCTGTTGAATTGTGTTAGTTTAGCTATTAGATGTAGTAGTCGTGTAGCAAATGAAAAACCAGAATATGACATTCTGATAAGATCATCAATTTCAGATGCTTATAATATCCTGACCTTAAGTTCTTCGCATCCTACATTTTGTTTGTTGCCTTAGATTATTGGCTTTACGCGGAGTTGAGGTTATTGGAAGATCGCATTATCTCTGAATCTCCTTTGTATGTTGTATTCTTATTAGTCCTACTAGTAAAAAGGAATTTAGAACACTCTCTCTGCAGCCACAAAAGTGTATTTTCTTATAAATAAAAAAGGAATAGGAGTTTAGAACATTTCATAATCTTTTTCTTCCGTGTGTCAATAGTTCAGAAAACATTGATTTATTAAATATAATCTGAAATAAAAGATGGAGCTTTTAGAACAAACAATTGTGTGGAAGTAGTGAGGGGCTGAGGGCAGACATTGTGGCTTGATCCATATCCAGCTATTTGCTCTGTGGCTATTCATACGTTTTCTTCCATTCATCGCTGGTGGGTTTGGTGTAGGATAAGGGTGAGAATTTCTAAACTATTATTGCCAGAGGAAGTTTCAAAGTTCTTGCTGATCATTAGCACACATATAGGCTGTGAAACGGTTCAGAAAGGTAAGCTTTTGTGGTTGTTGGATGGATAGTTGTATGATGAGAGAAAGATAGAAGACAGTTATTCTCAGTTATTCGCCTAGTTCACTAAAACCAGAAAATGTAGTTGTTCTCTGGCTTGATTTAGGGCTTCCAAGAGAGAGATAAAAAAAGTCAGAAATGCCACTAAGAATTCATTTTCACTAATTTTTTCTGATACAGGTGCCATAAATGGGAAGAGCAGATTGTTTGATCGATATGAGTTAGTTTTTATGAAGATTGCTCCACATTGGCACTCCAATGTACATAAGTTTCACTCCAGAGATTTCACTTGAAATGAGTCAGACACTGGGCTTGTGATAACCCTTAGAAAAGAAGTGTACAACTTCGATTGTGTGCTTTGCCGTAGGATTATATTCACGAGGTTTCTTCAGCCATGCTTAACCTTATAGACTCAAAGTACCTATCTCCATTTCTAGGTCATGCACCTTCAGACTCGGGCATTATCTCATTTGGATTATGTACCTCGGTAATAACTTTTTGACTTATCAAACAGAAAATAATGAGCTTAGTAATTCCAATTTGCAACATCTTGGTGTAAACACGAGCTACACAGAAGTTTTCTTCGAATTGATGTCTCTAGCAATCAGAGGAAATAGAATTCTAGTTTAGCCATATTTGGGAACAAGGCAAGGCTTCTAGATTTAGCAGTAATTTCACATGCTTGCAAAATTCGATTTATGTGACTCTACATGAAATGTATGAAGTGGAAGTTTCCTTTTCTATTTTATGTGTCATCTTATTCTGTCAAATCTATTTACCATCTGTGTTGTGCCATTTCATATAAACAGGACGAGGCTAGAAAAGCTCTAGAAAGTGCTTTGGGAGGAAAGAAAACTGAGTTTGAGAAATGGGATAAAGAAATTAAACGAAGGGAGGAAGCAGGTGGAGGAGACAATTCAGGCGGAGGCGGTTGGTTTAATTGGCGCAGATGGTTTGGTGGTTCGGACGATGGCCAGTTTTGGCAGGAAGCCCAACAAGCAACCCTTGCTATCTTGGGTATTATTGTCATGGTGAGCAATTATATAAGATTCTTTGTACTCCTTCTAGACTATTTTACATAACACTCTTTCATTCTTAGTCTCTTCCTAACAAAATGATATGTTTCAATTATATCCTATATGGCATGATTTTATAACCACATAAACATCACGGCATGTTTAAGACCACAAACTTCAAATGTTTTTCCTTCTTACTGAAACTTCGTGCTCAGCCAAATACATTCATAAATGAAACAGAAGGATATGAGTATCTTTGGTACTTTTAAGATTTCAATTAATAATATTATTCTGCACTTCTACTTGTCTCTTATTCATCAGTACATAGTGTTTGAATTTGCAGTACTTGATAGTTACAAAAGGAGATGTTATGCTTGCTGTCATATTCAACCCTCTGCTGTTCACTCTTCGCGGAGCAAGGAACGGGTTTACCTTTGTAACATCACAGATTATGAGAAAAGTATATCCTGCTGGCCAAGACAGCTTTGGTACCATATCTCCGGAAGAAGTTCCTGCTCGTGTTTCTGCCAAAGAGACCGTAGCAAGAAAATGGGGAAGCGATTAATCACTCGTATGTTCACTAGCAAGTACTTTTCTTCTCCTTGTATTCTGATATTTTAAGTGCTTTTGGTTAGCTGGCTTTTTCATTCAGTGTGGGGAGGGAAAAAGGCCACTCAATGGTGCTTCTACGAAAGTATAGTCACCGGTGGCTAATACCTTCTCGAGACTATCGAACCTAAAATCCACTTTCCATCGCTCTTTTTAGGTTGGCGTTATATAGAAAATTGTTTCATCAGCTTCATGTTGATTTCATCTTTTAACATTTGAAATGGGAATATACAAAATTTTGTAATATATTGGGTTACTAGTAATTGTGGCATAATGTCATATATTTTTCTTCCAATTGATGCTATTAAAAGTCATCACTTTAAGAGATCGTGCTACGATGGCTTTAGATGAATGTATGCTTCAAATAATGATGCGAAAATGAACGTAAAACTTGTTTGGAATTGAGACATAATCATCGTTATTTATGTTTGCGATATGAAGAATAGCCTTAGTTTGAATTGGTTCATTGTAATAATGATTGTCCCCATTAATGACAACATTATAATTTTAAACTTGTCATGTCTAGTAAGTACTTCTTTGACCACCAACAACATAATTCACCATCATTAGCCATAATGAAAAGCAAAATAAAGTCTTCATGAATAAAAAAAATTCATTGTTTATCAAAATCTCAAAATTATAATCAAAATAGAATTTTGCAACTCCTTAATTAGCAGTGTCAGGTTTGAGGTCCTTGGTATAAAAAATGACCTAGTAATGAATGCTCTCCTCTTAAATGGGTCTTACGAGATATAATTCAGATTCATCACAGTCTCAATATAGATATCAAACAACAACAGAATCAATATAATCATCACACAAGTAGAGTTTGAAGAGATAAAGTGTATAAAGATTTTACCCCTATTTTGTCTGAAGTGTAAAAGCTATTTTCGATAGACTCTCAAGTCTCGACTTTCTTTTCTAATTGAGGAAATAGAAAAGTAAAGAAGAAAACAGAAAGGTTTCCACAATATTCCTTAAATTATGTTAGCGTGAATTATGAATCATAATTAATATTCCTCTAGGACTTCAACTAATCATGCTAATTATCATAATTATAAATAAATCGACGGGAATATACCAGAAAATCATGATAACACGTATAGAAATAATAATTCTAAAGCCCCATTAATTTATTAAATCACGTAAAATAATTACTCATCCTTATCTTCTTATTCTCAAGATTATTATTATTGATGTAAGTTACAAAAAACATTATCTACCCTACTAATTATTTCATCATACTTTTCTCCAACATTTATCCAGTACCAAGCTCATTTTTTTTGGGCAACAACAATATAGCTAAAGAAATTATTCAATAAATTATTTCACTTGAATTATCCATTAAAGCATATGAGTTGATACTTCATATTGTCGAATATTAAAAGCGGAATAGTCTCTTAAATTTGTCAGTAAATTTTATTTTAGATACTCAAATTACGTCATATTTCAATTGAGCACATGAACAAATGATTAAATGTTCCTATTGAAACTTTCAACTTGAATATTAAAAAAACTTTTTGTAGATATTTTCAATTGCTCATTACTTAAAATACGTACTAACGCCAATAAATTAAAAAATCTCAAGTATATTCTAATTTAGACAGATATGTACATATCAAGTAATGAAATACGAAAAAAACTTAGTATATGCAATTGTCATGCAACAACAACCAAAAATAATAGCAATATCAACAAAAATAACAACAATAATCTATAATAATAATAATTAAGTGTTGGTTTAGATAAAATCCTTAAAATTCCTTTATGGTTATGTCAGTGTCAATAATAAAATCTCTGAAGCTATTTATGTTGAGTCACGTAAAAATAAATAAATGAGTAAATGACCATGGTCATAAATTTTAAAAATATACAATGTTTTGACAATAACATTTACTATTACTGCATCCAATTCACTCAATTTTTAAAAACAAATATAAAATAAAGTTAAAAGTTACTAAATTTGATTAAATCAATAACATACATACTAATTGCGCCCTCAAATAAGCTTCATATCATATAAATTTAAATTAATCGAGATCCAAATATCGATACGAGGGAAAGACATTATATATGCAATAGAAGAGATGCACGTAGTCCTCAAGTAAGGAATAATTGTCCAATGAGAGAAGAGGTCCAAAAATTAGTTAAAATTCCTCACTTACACCCATTCTTAAGCTGTCTTCTAAGTGACCTTCACGATCTCTCCACCATTATTATTATTATTATATCTTATATTATACTAAAATACTATAATTATTACTCTTCTCTTAGTTTATTTTTTTAAAACATAGCTCTTTTCTTTTTCGTAACTCCTTAACGGTCTGAGGTAAATGTACACACGCCTTAATATTACCTTGAGGAGATTGAAATATTAATATTATTTATAGAAAATTGTCGATTCGAGTAACAAACGTTAAATCAGCTAGCATAATAATAGAAGTACAGAAGACATAGAAAATTATAAGAAAAACATAACATAAATATCAAAGCGAGTCTCACGTGACATGTTTAAGATTGTAAGATAAAAAATATTCTTTACTTTTTAAAATTTCATGTTAAATCAAAATCAGACAAACAAATTGAAATGAGACTATATTATCACTCATATTTTTCAATTTTTAATTCTCACAGTATTTGGATCACCACAAGACCATTTCCATTTTGTACCTTAAAAAAACCAAACCCCTCCTTAATTTTCTCACTTTTTTTCTTGGCGTCTTTTTCTTCTTACCATTGTAGTAAACACAATACTTTTGACCATTTTCTCACAACCCAAGCATATATTTTTTTTAAATCATTTTTTTTTTTCAACAATGATCCAAATAAATTCTTGTTTTTTTATAAAGGGAGTTTCTTTTTAGCCTTTCTTCAATGTTGTTGTTTTTTCTTTTTGGGTTTTTCTAGTTCTGTTCTTTTCTTGTCATAAGTTAGAACAAAACTAGTAAAAAACCCTTTTCTTTATATTCATTTTTGTGTTTGTTTGGCCAAGAAAACTTGTTTTTTTTGTTAATGTCCTTGACTGTTAGAGTTGCTGAAAACAGCAAGAACATGGGTTTTGATGATAATAAGGTAGAAGGTAAAGCAGGGTCAGCAACAATTTCTGAGGGTAATAAGGGAATTGTGGCTGATTTTGACCCTGAGATTGAGAATGATGGTGGTCCTGTTGAGGGTAATAGGGTTAATAGGCAAATGAGTGAGAGTTCTATTTATACTACTGATCATGAAGAGGATGATGATGATGAAGCTAATAACAAGATTGAGTTAGGTCCTCAATGTACACTCAAAGAAACATTTGAAAAGGATAAGGTGTGTTGAGTTCTTTTATTTTTAACATTTCTTGAGTTTTGAGCCATGCTGGTTATAGAGTCGTCTTAATTAGGAAGCGCTTTGAGGTGTGAATTTGGATCAGGACTCAATATGGATATCGGATATAGGATTCGAAAGATTCCCTTTTTCGGTTATCTTGAAAGATAAAAAAGATTGCATCTTTAGAGTCGTTTTAGTTAGGGAGCGCTTTGGCCCCTCGTGGGACTTTTATCCTATCTCAATGTGGATACTAGACATCTTCCCCCTTTTAGTTATCTTGAAAGATAAAAAAGATTGCATCTTTAGACTCGTCTTAGTTAGGGAACGCTTTAGACCCTCATGAGACTTTCGATGTGAATTTTGATTTAGTTGGGCCCCAATGCGGATACCAGACGTCGAATGAAAAAGATTTCACCTTTTTTTGTTTTCTTGAAAGATAAAAAAGATTGCATCTTTGTTCCTTCTTAAATGTTTCTTTGAATGTTCTGTTTGTTTTAATTCTTCCCTTTTAATTTTCTTGAAAGGAAAAGAAAAATGTTGTCTTTATTCCTTTTTAATGTTTATTTTGATTTGATTCAATGTTTGCTTTTAGGATGATGAGAGTTTGAGAAGGTGGAAGGAGCAGCTCCTTGGAAGTGTGGATATCAATGCTGTTGGAGGTAAATATTGTTTTTTGATTTAAGATTTGCTCCTTTAACTTTCTTGAATTTCTGATTTTTGTTTTTTGAGGAAAGAGTAATATGCATATACTCCCTCCCTACTAAAATACTTATCGCTTTTCGCTTCTCGAAATTCAAATTATATGAACTTTGACCAACATTTCGAGAGGCATTTTTGATATGAGAAGAATTGCAACTTACAATACTTCTCGCATAATTTTCAAATATCTAAATTATAGTTTTAAAGTATTGAATTAATTTAATTCAATTTAACTATGAAGATTAGTTAAACTGACTCGTGAGAAGGTAAAACTTGACAATTATTTTTGGGATGGAAGGAGTACACTGTCCTCTTTACTTTTATATTTTCTTTTCATATTGATTTTGTGTTCATTACTTGAGTGGAGGGCCTTTCGGAAATAACCTCTCTACCTCCACGAGGTAGGGGTAAGGTCCGTGTTGTTGTTGTTGGTGGTGAGTGAACAGCTCCTTCCATGTTACTTTCATTTTCAAGATATGTTATGGTGAGGAACTCCAAAAATCTCTTTACTCGATTTTCCTCTATTCGTTTAGTGTATTCTGTTTACTTTGACACTATGAAACTTATCAGTAGGACTTTGTGGTTGATATAATCTCAATGAGCCTTTAGACACATACTAGAAGCATTTCTGTTTCTGCGGAATGCGCTGGTACAAATCTTGACACTTTCCGCGACTGCTGAATAATGTAGAATCCTTGGATCCGGAAGTGAAGATCTTGAGCCTTGCAATTAAGTCGCCCGGTAGATCTGATATTGTTCTCCCTATCCCTGAGGACGGAAATCCCAAGAGCCCATGGTTTGTTCTGAAAGAAGGGAGCAAATACAGCCTAAAATTTACGTTCCAGATCAACAATAATATAGTAACAGGTCTTAAATACAGGAATGCAGTTTGGAAAACCGGTATCAAAGGTACTATGCCGTTCCTTCACATTTCCACCTCTATATGAATGTCATTTTTAGGCCTATGTAGTTCATTCTTGATGCTTTTAGGTAACATTTTCCCTTTTCACGAATGTTGTTTCAGTTGACAGCACAAAACAGATGATTGGGGCGTTTAGTCCTCAATTGGAGCCTTATACACACGAAATGCCAGAAGAAACCACCCCTTCTGGCATTTTCGCAAGAGGATCTTACTCGGCAAGGACAAAGGTAATATTTCTTTCTCATTAATGCTCTTAACATATTCCATATCTACCATTCAACCTAGTCTTGTGCATGGCTTAGTTACGAGAGAATCTTCAAGCTTATCTCATGCATTTAATTTGGCGGACGTTATTGTCTTCAATCTGGTAGACTGATAGTGAGGTTGCAGTTCTTTGCATATGGTCCCTTTATCTTTTACATGGGACCTCTTTTTGTTTCGACTAGTTTTAAGTCTTGTATTAAAGGACCACCTAAAATACTATCGGGTTTGTGAGGTCGAATCAGTCAATGATGCTTGTGTCATGATAGGCTGCCTACTTTAATACCTCTTTGGGGTGCGACCCTTCCCTGGACCCTGAGTGAATGCTGGATCCTTCGTACACCAGACAACTTTATTTTTGGGACCTAGTAGGTAAGACACAACTAAAGCGTGCGTCTAAGCATACCATATTAAGTCATTTTTCTTGTTGTTTGCTTCCGCTGCAGTTTCTTGATGACGATAACAAGTGCTATTTGGAGATCAACTATACATTCGAAATCAAGAAAGAGTGGCAGGAAAAATGAACGACAACACCATGACATGAATTGGAGCCCCATGCTATACTTGTTTTCGTTCTTCGTAATTATCTCGACTTTTTTTTCCTGCTAGTTTTTCAGAAGAGATAAAAGAGGGTGTAATGGAGAGAAAACAACCTGCTACAATTGATTTATATGATCAAAAGCTCTCTTTTTTTGCCTTTCTCTCTATCAAGTTTCATGTGCATAAGTGTGCTTTTTGAATGTTGTAAAACTGTGAAGAAATCTTTTCAAGAATCTAGATATTTTGTTCATCAAATTCTTAATCTTTTTTTCCATTTCTTTTGAGAAAGATAATGTGCATTCCTCATTGATGCCGGCGTTGCATGAGTTCGGCTAGCCTAAAAGGGCACGGTCAAGTCCAAGACGAGCACGACCGTCATAATATTTTTTTCTTTCCATTTCCTCATTATGATATTGCATTCTTTTACTTACCTTACAACTAAAGTTTGTCAAAGTTTCTTTAGCTACTTTTCTCCCTTGACTTTAGTTACTTTGTTATTTTCTTTTGGCTTTCTCAACCACTTCTTCCACCTTCATTTTCCCCCATAATTGAACTTGACATTCATGCATTGTCATGATTGTTCGTGATTTTGCTTGGTAAGAAGAACCTATAAAAGATTGAAACTTGTATGGTTAGCTCTTTTGGTTCTTATATTTTACTTTTGTTGAGATTATGCCTCATGTAAATGTATGGCATACCTAAAAATACATGGCATGTGGTTGTTTGGTACGCAGGATAGGATAAACTAAGATATTCAAGGGATATCTTTATCCCTCCTTCTATATGGGATAGTAATCACACTGTTTACAAATATCGGGATAACAATCCCAGGATTAGCTAATACCTTAAATCAAATATGGGATAAAGTTAATTCCAATTTTATCTCGCTTAAGAGTTTCACATCGTCATTCAGGGCTTTGCTTTAGTGATAAGAGCGCAACACAATAATGTGTCGGATATTGGCACGTCATGTATTCAAACCTTATTGTAAATAAAAATGTTTGGTATTTAAGCAAAAAAGAGTAGAAGGAAGGATCCATTATCCTCAGAGGATAGCACTCTGTTTTGGGACAACACTTTTGGGGAAACCAAATGAAAACAAAAAGCCTTGTATAGTGGAGAAGGGTAGAAGAGTCCAACACGTGATGTATGAGTTAGACGTACATCATAGACTCGAACACTAATAAGGATAAAATCCTAGTTCTTAAGTGGAAAAAGGTAGATGGATGGGCCACTATCCACCAAATTTCTAATTGTGCGCCAATGTTTCAAAAATTTCTCGATTATAAAAGATAAATTTTAAGTGTTCAAAATTTAAAACACCGTGACAAAACACTTTAGAGGAGTCCAAAAGAAAAGAGTTGGCAGAAAAAAATGGTCCAAAAGAAATGATTGAAGTTGATAGTTCACCACCAACTAAAATAGAGGATAAAGAGGAATTAACTTAAATGTTCGTCTATTCAGTCGTTTAAATTAAAAATAGTCAGCAAATATAAATTATATGCATAATATATATGTGTATAACCGTATATAATTAATGTATAATTTATATATAACTGTAAAAAAAGCAGAAGTAAATAATGATTCCGACCGATTATTCGATCCCTTTAAAATATGTAAGAATCTTGGAAAATCTCCAAAAATATTGGTGGTGAGCGTTGACAAAGTATTATTTGCTGGAATATCAAGCAATTTGATGATTTTATATTTTGTAATACAGAAATTTTGACTTGTAGTGACATGTGAGTGATACCAAAATGAAGGTATCAAGAGAGTGAAATACAGATAAGAAGAAGGAAGAAGAAGAATTAAGAGAAGGATGAAGAACAGGGGAGAAATTGAGAGAGAATGAGAGGGAAATGAAAATTATATTGAGCTATCACATTCAAATTATGCCTTACAAGTACTATCCACTCCTATTAATACTACTTAATCAGAATTAAAGGAAAATACAATGACTACTAGAAATGAACATAGGAACTGATTCTAACTACTTTTCCCGCCAAAATAGTAGTCATGCTAATGGTGTGTGACCTTCCAGCTCAGCAATGACGTGGTATCTGCCATGTGATTGAAGTATTACGTGGCTGTTGAACCCAAATTGGTATCAATATCCCCCGGTGAAACAGCACCCTTGTCCACAAGGGTGATAGAAGGAAACCGAATCTGTAATGTAGAGGCCAATTCCCAAGTAGCATAAGATTGATCAAGGCCAGACCATTGAATAAGCCACTGAGCAACCGCCTTATTACCACGTTTCACCATTCGGCGCTCCAAGATATATTCAGGCTCAGGGCAATGAGGACTAGATAAGTCAATGATGGGAGGGTGTACTATAGTACTAGGAAGTTCATGACAGAATTTAAGTTGAGAAATATGAAAAGTAGGATGGATTTGCACTTCAGGAGGGAGAAGGAGTTTGTATGCCATAACACCTATCTTCTCCACAATGGGATATGGACCAAAAAATCGAGAAGTGAGCTTGTGATATGGAAAAATAGACAAGGAAGATTGTCTATAAGGTTGAAGTTTAACATAAACCCAATCACCAACCTGGAAATGCCTATCAGACCTATGAGTGTTGGCCTGTGCACACATCCTTTGTTGGGCTCGATGTAAATGAAACTTAGCCAACTCGAGTTTAAACTGTCTGTTGAGCATAAAATCCTCAACAGCAGCAGAATCAGAGTCACCAGGCAAGTATGGAAGATGTAAGGGAGGAGGATAGCCATATAACAATTCAAAAGGAGAAGAGTGAATAGCAGAATGTGGGTTGGAGTTGTACCACCATTCAGCTAAGGCTAGATAAGAAACCCAATCAGCAGGAGCATCAGTACAAAAACATCTGAGATAGGTTTCAAGACACCTATTCAGAACCTCGGTTTGGCCATCAGTCTGAGGATGATAAGCTGTAGAAGTCTGCAAGGACACCCCCTGAGCATTTAAAAATGCTTTCCAAAAGTTGCTAATGAATATAGGATCCCTATCACTGGTTATAGTTGCAGGGAAACCATGCAACTTGAAAATGTTATCCAAGAATATAGGAACAAGAGATTGCGCACTATAGGGATGTGATAAGGCAATGAAATGACCAATTTTGGTTAATCTATCAACGATTACCCAAATAATAGTTTTGCCGTTAGATCTAGGGAGTCCTTCAATAAAGTCCATACATATATCCGTCCATGGCAAAGCAGGTATAGGCAAGGGTTGGAGTAGACCAGGATAAGCTGAGGTATCATACTTGTTCCTCTGGCACACAGCACACTTGTGTACAAAATTAGCAATATCTGATCGAATACCCTTCCAATAGAAATAGGCCATGACCTTCCTAGTGGTGGCATCAATGCCTGAATGCCCACCAGCAGGAGTAGAATGCCATAGTGATAAGATTTTGGTTCTAAGGGAAACATCATCACCAACAACTAATTTCCCTTTTCGTCTCAGCTGTGCATTAAGCCAAGTGAAATGCTTACGAGGTTGCACCTGCAAGGATTGAATAAGAACTTGTAATGCAGGATCCGTAGTCCAACTAACTTTGATCTCATCCCATAAATCAGCTTGGACTGAAGACACCATCATAGACATAAGTTCTGCACCTTGGATCCTAGATAAAGCATCTGCAACCAGGTTTTCCTTACCCTTTTTATACTGAATTTCAAAGTCAAAAGGCAACAGTTTAGCCAACCACTTAATCTAAGAATCTGTATGTAGCTTTAGTGGGCCCACTTGGTGACAGCAAATACCAAGGCCAATAATTCCTTTTCATACACAGAAAGAGCAGCATGGCATGCAGATAAACCCTTGCTAATGAAAGCAATAGGGTGGTCCTTTTGCATAAGGACAGCACCAATGTCATTACCACTAGCATCTATTTCAACAACAAATGGAATAGAATAATCAGGTAGAGCAAGAACAGGTGCAGCAACCAATGCTGATTTCAACTCCATAAAAGCTTGAAAAGCACTGTCGGACCATATGAAATTGTCCTTTTTCAGCAACTCAGTGAGAGGTCTACTAATGATGCCATATCCCCAAATAAACTTTCTGTAATAACCTGCCAGACCTAAAAAAAACCCTTAATTGTTTGAGGGTACTAGGAACAGGCCAACTTTGAACAGCCTGGATCTTCCTTTGATCAGTGGAAACCCCTTCATAGGAAATAAAATGCCCCAAGTATTTGACCTTTGAAACCCCAAACACACACTCTGATTTCTTCGCCAACAACTGATGGTGGATCATAAGGTCAAAAACTGACTTCAAATGGTTAACATGATCCTGTAATGACCTGCTATAAATCAGAATGTCATCAAAAAACACTAATACAAATTTCCTTAAATGCTGCTGGAAAATGTGATTCATTAAACATTGGAATGTAGAAGGTGCATTAGTTAAGCCAAAAGGCATAACGAGGAACTCATAATGACCAAGATGAGTTTTGAAAGCAGTTTTAGGGACATCATTAACTACCATCCTAATCTGGTGATAACCAGATCTCAGATCCACCTTGGAAAATACTCTTGCTCCTGTCAACTCATCCAAAAGATCATCAATAATAGGTATAGGGAACTTGTCCTTTATAGTGCACTGATTAAGCTCTCTATAGTCTACACACAATCTCCATGTGCCATCCTTTTTGCCCACAACCACCACTGGAGAAGAAAAGGGGCTGTTACTATATTGAATAACACCCTGTTGGAGCATATCATTGACCAACTTCTCTATAATATCCTTCTT
>JAJOOR010015711.1:0-27381 GCA_036250505.1 Solanum acaule | reverse complement strand
TACATTTATAATACAATTTTAATACATATTACAAAGAACAATTTATTATTCACATATAATACAAGTTTTATTGATGAATAATATATTTATCACATATTTTAATACACTTATAATACAATGTGTCAATTTCTTACCAAGCAAGCATAATATATTTTAAAAACAATTATAATACATATATATTGCATACATAATTCATTTTTAATACATATTGTAGATTTAACATAGTATTGCTAAAAATAGTAATAAATAAAAAGTATCGCTAAAATCAGTAATTATTTATTAAGAGGTACCCATTCAAGTAATTTTTCCTATATATATATATATATATATATATATATATATATATTATATCGATACTACCTTAAAAGCATGAACTCTCTAACTTAAATGTTAAATTATTATAATATCCCTAACTTAAAACATCCAATTAGTATATCTTTTATATTTTATATTATATTACATTTATTCAAATATTTAAATTTTAAAATTTATTAAAAACATACATCTTTTCATATTAAAGGGTTGAGACTTTTTTAAAGAGTTGCGACTTTTTCAAAAAGTTATGACTTCTCCGATGAGTTGTTATCTTTTCAAAGGGTTGTGACTTTTCTAATAAGTTGTGACATTTTGGATAAGTTGTGACCTTTATGAATGGTAGTGACTTTTCTGAACAGTTTGTGCCTTTTCTAATAAGGAACAATAATCATATGTCCATACTATCTTTGTTAGTTATAACTAGAGAAGTTCTCTCACATTTTTAAACTACGAATTTTCTCTCCTCCTCCTCCTCCTCCTAAGGGTTGTGACTTTTCCAAAGGTTATGACTTTTTTGATAAGGCACAATAAGCACTTGTTCATACTACCATTTGTTGGCTATAAATAGAGAGATTCTCTCACATTTTTAAAACCGCAAATTTTCTAGGTTTTTTGTTCTTCTTCTTAATACCCAATTTAGTACATATTCTATATTTCATACTATATTTTTTAAAGCAACTTTATGGGTCATATTTTTTTGGTGAAGACCCAAAGTAGACTTCTAAGGAATTGAAAAAGTTCCACAGAAATTAGAGAGAAATTTGTCACGAAGAAGAAGATACAACAATGGGTATGATTTGCCTAGTTTTTATAGGTAGTCCTAAAGCGGCGCAACCGAAGGGATACAATAGTCTGAAGGGACAGAAGAGTTGAAAAAAGGGATTTAAAGGTAAAAAATAGTGTTTGTCACAAAGAAGAAAATACAACAAGTGGTATGATTTGCCTAGTTTTATAGGTAGTTCCTAAAGAGACGCAACCGAAGGAATACAACAGTTTGAAGGGACACAAGAGTTGAAGAAGCGGTTTTAGAGGTAAAAAAAAATAGAGGTAAAAAACATAGAGGTATGAAAGAAAATATATATAAAAGTAAATTTCTGAATTCAAAGGGTGTCACGTAGGCATGTATATATATATATATATATATATATATATATATAATAAGATGTCTCATTTTGTATGATGAAATAAAAGAAAAAGGTAAAAATGCAAAATTTGTTATCCGTACAATCAAATTGTGGATATTCATTTATTACTCCCCTGAGCAGCTTATAAGTAGCTTTGTAGGTAGGTTTCTATAATCAACATACAAGTAAGGTTGTAAATATATTTTTCTAAGCAACTTTACAAGTAGGTTTTAATAAGCAGCTTCCTACAATCAACTCATAAGTATCTTTGTAAGTTGTTTATGTTCTTCTATGAATATGAAGTTCTTTCGGTTCATCTGTACATCAGTTTGAGATTGAATTATATAATAATCTTGTTATGATGAAGAGACGTAAACCCAAAAGTAAAGAACACCAAATTTAACATAGAAAATTCCTTCAAATCGAAGGTAACAACCTGTAACACCGCAAAATTTATAAGTTAAGACCCGAACTATTCTTCATTTACATTTAAGGTCATATCGGGTTATTCTTAAATTTTCCATTTGTGTAAAGGTCAATTCTTTAGTGTAGGAATGAATTTGGATATAAATTAAGGTCACTAGAATCCTCTTGCACAAAGTTGAGTTGAAAGCTTCCATACTAATTAAGTTAGATGTAAGATTCTACTTGGGTCAACTTCTGTCACGACCCAAACCGTCGTGAGTGGTACCCACACTAACCCTCCGGTGGGAGAACCATTAATACTAATTAGCTAACCAAAAACCAAACAACTAAGGCATTAAAGTTACGGAAGCAAGTTAAATGCTAAGGAAAGAAATAGGGAGTTCTCATAAACTCCAAACCAATAGTCTAACAACTAAACAAAGGCGGAAAATATGCCTAGAACATGAAAGTCAGCGTACCAAAACATCTAAAGTTCAACCATAAGTCTAAACAAGAAGGGGTACAACCCCATACTAAACATAAAAAATCCTAATGCAATAGTCTAAGTTCGAAATGGTGGACATAGACGAAAGAGAACTCATGGCAGCCCGGAAGAACTAGCTCATCCTTGAATTAGAAGCGATCATTGATCTTCTAAGCGAGGTTTGTCAATAGCCGCCTGAAGATGTCCTGTACTCAACAAAGAAAGAGCAAGTGCAGTATCAGTACACAACCACAATGTATTGGTAGGATCACGCGGCTATCCCACTAAGTGTAACATATATAAGTCAATACATCATAATAATAACATGCACACACTGAACATATACAATATCATCATCATTTACGACAGCGTACAATTTCACATTTATCAAGATACACAATTATGTCAACTCATTGGTTCTCTCATGGAACCCAAACTCAAACAGTTAGTATACTGGAACATAGTACCCGATCCAATGATTATTTCGAAACGTGGGAATGGATCCCATAATTATGCTGGAACTTGGCAACCGATCCAAGTTAGTGTGTCGGAATGCAACACCCGATCCGTTCAACAAGCCACAGTCACAATCACAAAGTACATTATCATAATCATACAATCAAGTCATGATTCATGGCATTCATCATTCATATATCCTCATTTACAATTAATTTGATCAATAATGCAACATTCGCATACATACATGTATCATAATGAAGCAAGAACAAACATATATCACATAATCATAGAATCACAACCATCACCTACCTCGAACAAAGTTTGAATCCCCTAAGAAACTTGATTCTTCCCTTTCTAGATTCGTTCTACTTGTTCTTGGTCTACAAACAATTAATTTAACACAGGAATCAATAAACAATAATTAATTACCCAAATTACTCACAATTCTATCAACCCTAGATCATACTCATGATCCCCATACCCAAGTTAGGGCTTTTTACATCATAATTTTTAAATCAAAACCTTTCCCCATCGATAATTACCTATTAGATTACGTTCTACAGATCGAAAAACAGATTTAGGGAGTTAAAATCTTACCTTTATCCTCAAGAATGGTGAAAAACTGTCAAGAAAACCCCTGGGTTCGTTCCTTAGCTCTCAAGTTCAAAAATTGCAGAGTAAAATATTTTTGGTGTTTATTTCCGACATTAAGTCACGTCTGCCCCGCCATGGCGGCACTCACCCCGTTATAGTGGCTCCGCCCTGGCGGCAGAAATCCCACCTCAGCGGCTTGGACAGAACCAGTGAGCAAAATTAATAATTCCAAGACCCCATTTCACAACACACCTTCAACCAACGACACTCAGAAACTACCCGTTCACTCTAACATCAATTTCAGGAATTCTACTCACCCGAATTCAATTCCGTAAAGTCGTACGGATTCCTTAACGCCTTAGCTATCTACTCATGTAATCAAAATCATAATTAAATCACCCAATTTCTACCATATTTCCCTAAACCTTACAGACTCCGATTTCGTCCAACTCTAGACTAGATTGGGAAATCTCAAGTGACTACGAAAAAGTTTTCTGGCCTAAAAATTTTCCCTGTTGACTTTTCTATAATGACGGAACGCAATCGTTACAATAGATACCAATTTACCCATCACTCGTTCCCGAGTGACAAACTTAG
This sequence comes from Solanum acaule, assembly GCA_036250505.1. NCBI lineage: Eukaryota > Viridiplantae > Streptophyta > Magnoliopsida > Solanales > Solanaceae > Solanum > Solanum acaule. The sequence continues at coordinate 23,403 of JAJOOR010015711.1, read as the reverse complement.
AAAAATAGGCTAAAGAAAGAATGGAGTAGTATCTGAATCGACGAACAATTAGGGATACTTGTCTCGTATGTTCTTCTCGTTTTCTCAAGTAGCTTTCTCAACTGAACGATGCTTCCATTGAACTTTCACGGACTTAATATCCTTGGTCCTCAGCTTACGCACATCTCGATCAAGAATTCCAATCAGTTCTTCCTCATATTTGAGGTCTTTGTCTAACACAATTGAGTCCCATTTAATGATGTAATCCCCGTCACCATGATATATCTTTAACATGGACACATAAAATACCGGATGAACTCTCGATAGGTTAAGAGGTAAAGCCAATCTATAAGCCACTGGCCCTACACATTCAAGAACCTCAAAGGGACCAATGTATCATGGACTTAGCTTGCCTTTCTTGCCAAATCTCATCACCTTTTTTATGGGTGATACCTTAAGAAGAACATTCTCACAAGTTTGAAATGTCATGTCTCTCACCTTATGATCCGCATACTTCTTCTGTCTACTCTAAGTTGCTAAAAGCTTAGCTTGAATAGTTCTCACCTTATCTTGAGCATCCTTCACTAAATCAACCCCCAAAGTTTTCACATCTCCAGCCTTGAACCATCCTATGGGTGATCTACATCCCCTCTCATATAATGCCTCAAACTGTGTCATATCAATGCTGGAGTGATAACTATTATTAGTGAAGAACTCACACAAAGGTAAGAACTTATCCCAATGCCCTTGAAAATCAATCACACATGCCATCAACATGTCTTCTAACACTTGAATAGTCCTCTCTAATTGCCCGTCCGTCTGTGGATGGAAAAAGATACTAAAAGTGAGTTGTGTGCCCAATTCATCATGTAATTTCCTCCAAAACTTGGAGGTGAAGTGCATACCACGGTCTGAGATGATGGAAAGGGTCACCCCATGCAACCTCACTACCACTTTCACATACACCTTAGCCAATTGTTCAACATTATAATCTATTCTTATCGGAATAAAATAGGCTGACTTAGTCAATCTATCAACCACTACCTAAATAGAATCAAACTTTCCCAAAGTCTTGGGAAGACTAGCCACGAAATCCATGGCTATTTTTTTCCACTTCCATTCCAAAATTGGCATTCTCTGAAGCAAACTTGCAGGCCTTTGATGCTCATATTTTACTTGTTAGAAATTTTGACACTTTGCCACAAACTCCGCTATATTCTTCTTCATGCCCGGCCACCAATAAATTCGTTTTAAATCTCGATATATCTTGGTCACACCCAGATGAATGGAATATCGCGAACCATAAGATTCTATCAATAATATCTAAATTAAGTCATCGAATCGAGGAACACAAAATCTTCCTTTAAAACTGAGAACACCTTCCGCATCAAGAGTGGTCTCTTGTGCCTTACCAATTATAGTCTTCTTCTTAAGTTCATTCAAATTTTTATCTTCAAATTGTTTGACCTTGATCTCTTCAATAAACGTGGCCCTTACCTCAATGCTAGCTAACACCCCACATTTTTCTGAGATGCCCAATTGCATGAACTTAGACTCCAAGGTCTGAATTTCCTTAGCCAAGGGTCGCTTAGTTACACTCAAGCAAGCTAAACTACCCATACTCACCGTCTTTCGACTCAAAGCGTCTACCACTACATTAGCCTTACCCGAATGGTATTGAATGGTCATATCATAATCCTTGAGTAACTATATCCACCTTCGTTGTCTCAAATTCTTATCCTTTTTTGTGAACACATCCTGCAAACTACGATGATCAGTAAACACCTCACACTTAACACCATAGAGGTAATGTCGCCAAATATTAAAAGCAAACACTACCGTTGCCAACTCCAAATCATGTGTTGGATAATTTCTCTCATGCACCTTTAATTGACGTGATGCATAAGCTATAACATTCTTATCCTGCATCAATACATCACCTAAACCAAAATGTGAAGTATCACAATAAACAATAAAATCCTTACCTTCAATCGGTAATGATATAATAGGTGTGGTGGTCAAAAGAGTCTTAAGCCGGTAATCTATACACATCCTCATACTACCATCCTTCCTCTTAACAAATAAAACTGGAGCACCCCATAGGGAAGCACTAGGACGAATAAATCTCTTATCAATAAGCTCTTGGATTTGAGCTTTAAGCTTTCTTAATTTCGTCGGAGCCATGCGATATGAAGGGATGAAAATGGGACGAGTATCAGGTTCTATATCAATGAAAAAATATATATCTCTATCCGAAGGAATACCAGGCAAATCATTATGAAACACTTTTCTAAATTTTGACACCATCGAAATAGACTCAATAGATGGAGACTCAATGTCAGCATCCCGAATATGCGCCAATTATGCAAAACAACCCTGCCCTACCAGTTTCCTAGCCCGAATGGAGGATATGATCTTAGCTTGCTTAGGTTTGTACACCACTTCCCACTCTAACTTTTCCCTTTCCAAAATTTCTAGAGTTGCAGGCTTAGTATTACAATTAAGCACAACATAATAGGGGGACAACCAAGTCATGCCTAAGATTATATCAAAGTCAGTCATATCCAAAATCACCAAATCAGCCCAAGTCTGAAAACCCATAAACAAAATAGGACAAACACGATAGACATAGGTGACTATGACAAACTTTCCAACTGGAATAGAAATATGGATGGGGGCATCAAGTATATTACAAATCATAGCAAATGCTACGACAAATCGCACAGACACATAAGAATAGGTAGAAACCAGATCAAATAACACATTAGTCATCTGGTCACAGATAAGAATAGTACATGTGATCACTGCGGTAGACGTTTCTGCCTCATTCTTGCCCAGAAAGGTGTAGCACTAAGCCCTATCATCATGATGGATGACTTCTCTGCCTGGCTGCACTGTACCTCTGCCTGCATTACCATTTCCCCTACCTCCGCAGCCTTGCTGATTTCCTCCTCGTCCACCTTGTTGACGCCCTCGACCATTATTACCATTTCCCGTGGGTACCAATGCTTTATTTTGCTGCTGCCGGAATCCATCAACGTGGGTGGAGACAATCTCTCTTCATATGCCCAGGTTCTCTACAGTTGTAACAAGTATGATCAAACGATGGTCTGTTGCCCGTTGAAGGCGCAACTCCCTGGCTATCTTGAATCAAATTATAAGGTGGAGTTCCCGAGTAATTACCTGTAGAGGCGGGCATAACAAACTGAATTGGCCTGGTTGCAAGTGTTGGCCTCCCTGACCCCTTGGAGTAAGAACCTTGAAAGTTACCTGAGTTCTTGGCCCTTTTAGCCAATGTCTTAGCCTGACCGTCTCGCCTCACCCCCTCCACTTTCTTAACAAAGTTTATTACTTCATTAAAGCTCCTCCCTGCAGAGGTCATATGAACAGATAATACCAGCAACTCAGAGTTTAGTCCCCTAATAAATAAATGGATCATCTCCTCCTCAATAGTCACCAATTAAGTAGCATATCTAGACAAAACATGTAACTTGGCCTCATAAGCAGCCACATACATACCACTGTTGACACCCAATTTTGACCCTCCCCGATGAAATTAATTCTTCGAGTTTCTTAGATGTCAAGCGATTTTAAAATAATTAACTTTATAAAACTTAAGATTTCTTCAAGTTATTTTTAAAGCAAGATTGCCATTTTTAATAATTGTGAAAAGTTTAAATAACAAATATAAATATTTTTTACAATTATTTTTAATTATGCTATTTTGCGAATATTCAAAAATTACCTCAAAAGATTCTATTTTAGTTAAATATTTTATCAAATTAATTTGGCTTAAGTTATGGTCATACTTTTATGTTAATTAGTTTTTAATAAAGTTAATTGTTTTATTTCGTTAAATTTAAGAAGCTCATTAATTAATTTGTATTAATTTGTCTTGTTTAAATTGTGGCCAAATTCGTTGATTAAATTTGATTTGGTTACCTTTAAGATTATTTGGGCTATTGTTCAAATACAATTTTAGCCGAGATGTATCAATTGGCTCTAACCCAATTGCAAGACCAACCTTAGGCCTTTTAATGCAATTCCAACCAACCAATTTCTCCAGTCCAGCAAAATAACCCACGACCCAGCCCACTCAATTCCTAGTCGACCCGGCCCAATCCAATTCCTCCAAGAAGACCCAGAAGTGACGTTCATAGCAGTCCAAACGCGTCAACTTCAGCAACGAAAAAACAATTCCCATCAACAGCAATAGTATGTGACTGCATGCAATACAACGCCAAGACGACGCATGTGCGCGTTCTTCTCCAATGTGTGAACTATGTTGCTCCAATGTTTGCGAGAACAACAGCTACGCAACAGCTTTTCCTGTGTCTTTCGTCTTTGCTCGTACTGCAGAGCCGCTCCTAGCAGTCCGTGTTTTGTCCTTGCTCGCGTGGATGGGTGCCACGTCGAAGCTCAAGGACGAGCGAATTGAATCTGAGCCATCCACGCTGCTGCCCCATTCAGATTTCATGGGATTTTGGTTGAAATCTCGTACAAACAACAACTTTCTCCTCTTCCTTGGGAAGATTTTGAAAAGCTTGAGTTGAGGATTTTTTATTTTACCCTTGTTCCTATCCGAAATTCTTCTATTTTCTCCCCAAAAATCCTAAACCCTAGAAATTCTCTATATAAACCCCTCCTCTGCTCCATTAAAGGGGTTGGAATTTTTAGCAAAGATACTGAGAAAGCAATTACAGCAAAATAACTATTTAATATCTAGAAATACATTCAAGAAAAAGGGGAGGCAACTAGTTTCGGTCTGAGTGTCATTTTTTTTTGCTTGCCATCTCATTCAAGTTCGAGATTTTTCTCGAGTCTGCTGTTTGTTGTTCGTGTCTCGTGTTTGTGAGGAAGAAGTTGTTGCTCATCCTAGCTCGAGCTCGATTTGCTCAGTTCGCCGCTCCTATAAATGTACATTTCTTTTATCTTCACTCATTTTTTAGTCGACGTTTCTTTTGAGCAATGAAGTTCTCTGTCGATTCCTTTTTTTCATGAATGTCTTCATTCTTTGGATTTACTCATGATTAGTGATGGACTGTTGGTTTCAAGTTAAGTGTGTCTTAGTTGTTTAAAGCATGAAAAAATTGTTTTTGTGTTTGTTGTGTTGCTTGCGAGTGTTAGACGGAATCTTAAAAAACTGGTTCATATGGCGGTTCTATGTTGTATCATTTAGTCAAGTACTGTTTCAGCTTTTCTTTATCTAAATCTAGTTGTGTTTCTTTAGTTTGTTTGAAGCTCATTTTTCTCATTTTTCCTGTTCAGAATCCTGAAGGCTCGAGCATGTTAAATATTTTATTTTCTTACTATTGTTATTATTTCTTCTCTTCTTTTGATTAGATGTCAAGCTGATCGTAGTCTTAGCAAATTCATTTTTAATATCTGATCTTGTTTTATCAAAACTAAAGCATGTTCATCCCTCTCTTCCCCGTTTTAATGAAATTGTAAAAAATGAAAGTCCGTCTCGTGTTCATATCTGCGGTTTCTTGTTTTACTGTATTAATATTGTTTTGGTGATTTGTGCATGTATAAAGCTTTTAACTTTAATTTAGTGTCACATAGTCTGTTTTCCACTTTCTTGAGAATATAAAATTATGATATGCATCTTTCCTTATTATTTGGAGTTTGCTGTTGGTTAAGAAGAAAAAATTGTTCATGTGTATTACTTTGTCAAGATGAGTTTAATGTTTGTTTATTGCAGAGTGTTTCTAGGATCTTTAGTGTTTTCTTAACCTTATATGTTTTATTTGTGGCTTAGTAATATTGATTCATGTGATAAGAAACATGTGTTTGCCCATTTACTTTCTGTTACTTGCTATCACTAGCATGTATTTGCTCCTTTAAAATGTCTGATGTTGAATTATTATTTGGGTGGGGGGGGGGGGGGGTGATTGGTTTATTCAAAGCCACGTGATCACAAATTGATCATGGCTTGACTATTCCAAATTGGAAATCTCAATTCTGACTATGGCCTTAGTTGTTTAAGGTCATTGAAATGTCATCAATATGGATTTAACACTCTTTTGTGATACACCTCGTTTTCTTTACAGTGTTCAAAAGTGAAGTGCAATAGTATATAAGTTCAATCTACTTGGCCCTTTCTTATATTAAATCATGATTCATTACTTACTTATCCTCGTTATTTGTGTTGCATGTGAAATATGCATGGGTCCCCTCATGGACTCTATCCTTCCATTTTTCTATTGGGCTACGGAGGCCCAATTCTTTTATTCGAGTCATCCTTCCCTTGAACATTGAAGCATAAGTCCTGAAAATGGCGCACAGGTGGTGGGAAATCGTGTACATTAAGTATACGACAATAAAGTGCTACAAATCAGAAAGATTGAAGAAAGGGGCTTAAAAGGCCCACTCTTCTTTAAGAAGTTGTATTTTGTTATGTTTGGGCCTAAGCCCTTTTACTCCTATTATTATTATTTGTTAGTCATTAGGACAGGTACCAAATGCAAGAAGTGGGCCTAAAGCCCAACAGAAAGTTAGTTTATCTTAGGATAGGTAATGGGTCAAAGGCCCAAAACTGAAATTAGGCCGAAGTGCTGGCCCAAGCGGACAGATTCAGACTTGGGCCCAAATTCTCATTCCCTATCTATTTATTGTTATTATGTGTTTATTTGTTAAAATTAATCTTAAGGTTGTAAAAATTCAATTCCCCATAAGAAACCATTTTGAGTTTAAAACATTTCCTAATATTAAATAAGATTATATATTTTCTATTTCACCTTTTTTTAGAGTATTTGCAAGTTGTTCACTTAAGTAATATTCCCCAATATTTCCCCTCTCCTTAAAAATAATTTTAAGTTATAAACTGTTTACTTTCGCAGCTAAGTCAATTAAGCATGCTTAAACTCTAGCCAATTAGTTAATTATCTGATAACCACATGTTAGTGGATATTTCAGATGCTTTAAAACCCTTTATGAAATGCTAATATGAACCCCCGAACCCCCTTATAATATTTTCATTAGATATTTGTTTTAATCTTTTGAAAAAATCAATTTTCTTAATTTTACCTTAAAAATTAAGTGGCGACTCTTAAATCAGTCTAATAATTTTTAAAATAAAACAATCACCTTGCTCCAAAGCCATGAACTCATCCTTCTTGCGATCTCTCAAAGTTCTAAGCACATATTTCTCTAAAAACAGAGCATGAAATTAGGTCCAAGTAAGTGGAGGTAAAACTGAAGATATGCATTCCACATAAGCTCTCCACCACTACTTAGCCTCACCTTGAAGTTGAAAAGTCACGAACTCAACCCTATGCTGATGGACAATTCCCAACTTATGAAACCTCTCATAGCAATCTAGGATGAACTCATATGCATCTTTACTCTCAGAACCAAGGAACACAGGCGGTTTCAACTTCAAGAACTTAATCAACATCTCATGCTAATTACCAATCATAACAGGACCCAATAAAGGATGGAAGAAAGCATCATTACCTCCAGTTCCACCCACCTTGGGAACAGTGATAACAATAGTGGGTATTGGCGAGAGCTTGATTTGCTTGAACAGAAGAAAGCACTCCAGGACCGACCAACCCTTTCAAGAATGACATGATCTGTTGAGCTAACACTGGGTCTATGGGAGAAATATATGTTGTCTCAGCCTGCACCTCTTTCTCTTGCCCATTATTCTCTTCATTCTCATCCTCTATGTTATCATCTACCTTTTCATGATGCACAGGAGGAGCCTCAGTTCTGGGAGCATTCTCAACCGGTGCTTCATCCCTAGTAGGTGTTGCCCTTCCTCGGCCTCTACCCCTAGCTCTTCCTCTACCCCTGCCTCGACCGCGACCTCTTGTTGTAGATTCCTCAGCTGGAGCATTGACAAGAGCTACGGACCTGACACCATTGAATCTAGTATTAAACATCTACGGACAGATGAGTGAATGAGGTTAGATACCAAATTGAATCGCCAGATACCAATTGGAATCAAGTTATAGCATGAAAAATGACAGGAGAAATAGAGAAATTTCCTAAAGTTCTATAGAAAAGTACAGACGTCTCTGTACCATTTTGCAAGACTCTACTAGACTCGTTTTGGTACATCAAGATCAACGAACTTAGGCTCTGATACTAACTTTGTCACAACCCAGACTGTCGTGAGTGGCACCCACACTAACCCTCTGGTGGGAGAACCATTAATACTAATTAGCTAACCAAGAACCAAACAACTAAGGCATTAAAGTTACAGAAGCAAGTTAAATGCTAAGGAAAGAAATAGGGAGTTCCCATAAACTCCAAACCAATAGTCTAACAACTAAACAAATGCGAAAAATACACCTAAAACCTGAAAGTCAATGTATCAAAACATCTAAAGTTCAACCATAAGTCTAAACAAGAAGGGGTACAACCCCATACTAAACATAAGAAATCCTAATGCAATAGTCTAAGTTTGAAATGGTAGACATAGACGAAAGAGAACTTATGGCAGCCCGGAAGAACTGGATCACCCTTGAATTTGAAGTGATCACTGATCTTCTAAGCGAGGTCTGTCAATAGCCGTCTGAAGATGACATGTACTCAACAAAGAAAGAGCAAGTGTAATATCAGCACACAACCACAATGTACTGGTAGGATCACACGGCTATCACACTAAGTGCAACATATATAAGTCAATAAATTATAATAACAACAAGCATACACCGAACATATACAATATCATCACCATTTACAACAGCGTACAATTTCATATTTCTCAAGATACACAATTATGTCAACTCATTGGTCTTCTCATGGAACTCAAACCCAAACCCAAACAGTTAGTATACTGGAACGTGGTACCCGATTCAATGATTATGCCAGAACGTGGCAACCGATCTCATAATTATGTCGGAACGTGGCAACCGATCTCATAATTATGTCGGAACGTGGCAACCGATCCAAGTTAGTGTGTCGGAATGCAACACCTGTTCCGTTCAACAAGGCACAATCACAAAATACATTCTCATAATCATATAATCAAGTCATGATTTATGACATTTATCATTCATATATCCTCATTTACAATTAATGTGATCAATAATGCAACATTCGCATACATACATCTATCATAATGAAGCAAGAACAAACATACATCATACAATCATAAAATCACAACCATCACCTACCTCGAACAAAGCTTGAATCCCCTAAGAAACTTGATTCTTCCCTTTCCAGATTCGTTCTGCTTGTTCTTGGTTTACAAACAATTAATTTAACACAAGAATCAATAAACAATAGATATTAGGGCATATTGAAGTATTTTAATGATGCTTGTTGGCATCAATGGAGAAAAGAGATTTATAATGGCTGGACAAGGAACAAAGATGGAAGAATGGAGTGAAAAAGAAAAAAAAAATAAAATAATTAATAATAAGTGATGTGTTTGTCATACACAATCTGATGTGGATGATAATGTGTTACTCTTATTGGGCGCTTGAAGTTTACCCAAAGCCAAATGTGTTAAAATGATAAGTTTCGTTGAGTTTAAGGGTTTAGTTGACAAATTATTAAGTAGAAAGATCCAGAATACAAACTCATACAAGTATAAGGATCCACTAGAATCTTTTGCCTTTTTTATTCCTCAATTCAGTTTTTAGAGTGTTTCTGTTTTAACAACTTAGAGTTCAATTTCATATACAATTACAAAAATTGTCCACTAATATATAATTTAGAGTTCAATTACTAAACTAGAAATTTTTCTTTTCTTTCTAGCCGAGGGTATATCAGAGACGACCTCTCTACCGCACAAAGGTAGGGGACGCCTGCCTATATCATACCCTCCCCAGACCTCACTTGTGAGATTTCAAATACTTCAAATACATAAAAATATGAGTGCATGCACACAACCACATAACATAGACTTAATCAAATAGAAAACTCCTTAAGAAGAGAAATGGTGTGCAAAAACAAGATTCACAAATATAATAATGTTCAACAACTTAGTCATCTGAATGTAGCCTAGAGTCTACCATAACATTTTTACCGTAAAAATGTTAGATAGAAATGTCTGCCTTTTGTAGGTACACAATCAATCGACTCATGAACTAGGAAAACTGCAGACGTTTCACTTCCTCCTCAAGTCTTTTGACATATGACCTCCTTACCCATTGGCTATGATTCCCATACCCAGGTTAGGGCATTTTCCACCATAATTTCTAGATCAAAACTCTTCCCCATCGATAATTACCTATTAGATTATGTTCTACGGATCAAAAAGTGGATTCAAGGAGTTAAAATCTTACCTTTAGCCTCAAAAATGGTGAAAAATTGTCAAGAAAACCCCTGGGTTTGTTCTTAGCTCTCAAGTTTGAAAATTGCAGAATAAAACATTTTTGGGGTTTATTTCTGACTTTAAGTCACGTTTGCCCCGCCATGACGACACTCACCCCGCTACAGCTATAACACCTCGAAAACCAGACCTACAAATTTTTTGTAGAAACTTACCTGAACCAGTGAACTACGACAGAGGAGTGGGAAAGGGGAGAAAGTAAGAGAAATGAGGATTAACTGGGGAAGAACGGGGAGGGTGAAGGTCAAAAGGAAAATAGAAATGGTAAGGGCTGGGGAAAAGATGAAGAAGTTAAGAAAATTATTTTTAATTTTTTCTTGTCTTTTTATTTATTTTTCTTTTTCTTGTCTTTTTATTTATTTTTCTTTTTCTTTTAATTAATTTTTAGTCTAAAAATTCTATGTTTACGCGCTTTCTATGCGTGAAATCACACATTTGTTTCAACTCAATAATTAAGTTGCCATATAACTTGATCAACTGTCAAAAAGGGATTATAATTTTGAGTTGTATTGAGTTTAAGGGTTCAATTGACAAATGATTAAGTAGAAGTGTCTACAATACAAACTCATGCATGTATAGAGTGAACTTATGAAATTTCAGGTATTCATTAATTTGTAGAAATATTAAATTTATACAAGGAAAAAACCTAGCTAGCCATTTCCTATCTAGTAGTCATTTACAAAGTGGATGACAAACTGAATAAAAACATGTGCCACTAATAGCCATAAAAGGGCCACTAACTTCAGAAAGTTAAGCAACTAAAGTTGACCAAGTCTAGCTAGAAAATAAGAAACACTAAATTGAAATAAGTAAAAAAAAAAAGTAAAAATAATAAGCTGGAAAAAAATGTCAAATCATCTAACAGAAGTAAGACATCTTTTATTCTTTCATTTTAGATTTGAGTTTTTGGAGGCAGCTGTTTGTTTGGAGTACAAGTCTTATCAGTAGGAATGTTTTGTTTTCTTAACATCTTTGGCCTCTGAATGTTAAGAATTAATATCAAGTTATTAAATTCAACAATCAAATTCTATTATTCAAACTTTTTTAAAAAAAAAAAAAACACTAAATTTGACATTCCATTTCTACAAGATGTATCAATTTGTATAATTCGGCCTGAGTAGAAGGTAAGGATACAAAACGTAACTTCTTAATTTCCAAAGAAATGGTTCAAACCCCAAACATTACTTAATTAATACATAATTATTTGAGAAAGTCATCAGTCTATATAATAGGATCAATAAGTATCCTATAAATGACATCTTTCAAGTTATTTTTGGAAAAAGTATAAGCATCTTCATATTTATATAAGAACTCAACTACTCTCATCAGATTAATTATACACATGAGCAAAACCCTTGGTATAATAGCCCAATTCACTTTGAAGTGTTCTTCATTTAAATCCTTCCAACAATTTTCTATTATATCTCTTATTTTTATGTGTGCTTCCTCCTTTGTAACACCATATTCATTCATATAGCATTCAACACCAGAAGGTGCATCTCCTCGTTTTTGTTCTTCCTAATATGAATAAAAAACAAATTAGATACAAAGATAGGGATATAGGGATACAAAATTAGAACATGGTAGGAACTAGCAAGTGAGGGTATTCTGAAAGAAGAAGATATGGATATTTTCTTTGTTGAAAAGAAAAAAATTGAAAAATAATTTTAAAAGGAAATTTATACAATTGATTTTGTATGCATATGGTGTTTACTAAGTAGGCATTGATTAAAATTATAGTGTCTAGTAAGATAAAGGGTCTATTAGTGAAATATGTGTGATCTTCGATATAATGTAACAAGTTAACATACTGATAATATAAAATAATTATTAGTGCAAATAAATTAAAAAAAATTATATATGTATACCTCATGTGATACAAGATCATTGATTAATCTTCCAATGAGAGAAGAAGCAACAAGTATTGGAGGTTCATTTGCTATCCAATCAAATGCATCTTTAGTTGCTACATTTCTCATGCTTAACCATGAAGTAGCTACTATTTGTGCGTAAGCACTTGTTGAAATTCCATTCTTCATGTATTGTTCCATTTTTGGTACTATCTTACCATAATACCATTTTGCCTCTTGAAAGTAAGCCCTCACCACCTTTTTCATCTAGAAAAATAAATAAAATAATAGTTGTTAATCAATTTAAGTATATGTTATTTGCTAATTTATTTATAAGTACCTACCTCTATTATGGAATAGTTGACTAGAAATGACATGTTTTCATCTGCCAAGTCTTTCTCAATTTCATCGTAAACATCTAGAAGACCACAATAAATAATTTTCATATATGATGGTAATTGTTCGGAAGCATCAATATTCCACCTACATATATATATAAAAGAGCAATTATAAAAAAAAATGTTGTAAACTATCAATAAATATTTACAACATAACAAAAAGAATTATTACCTTTCAATTGCCTCTGTGAATAGAGTAAGTTCATCTAGTGTCCCAAAAATATCATATGTGTCATCAATAAGAGTAAGCATGTATATGTTTTTTGTTAATATTTTCCTCACAATGCTATACTGAGGTTCAAAGTTGACGCCTAAACTCCAGAAGTAAGCCTCTGCCAATCTGTCTCTTACATAAGGTAATGTCTTCACTATTTTCAATTCTTTCCACCACCTATGAAAAATTCCGCGTTTCTTTAGTAGGTGCGTCATATATATATATACACTCAAATTTGAAGTTGGAACATAATATAAAGACTCATTAAGTAAGTTTTTTAACATTGACCAAAGATTAAGGTGAATGACTAGTTACCTTGTGATATCAGATAGCTCTTTTTTATGCAATCTTTGCAAGATATTGAAGTCTAATTTGGCAAAGTTTAGTAAGACTTGATTGTGATTTTGATTTTGTTGGTAAAATGATATGTATTTCCTTGCTTCTACCCTCACAATACCATCTCTAATTGGAAACTTGAGTGCGTTAGCGACTTGTTGTGCAAGTGGGAAATTACTCAATTTAGGCAAAATTAGTTTCAATTGAGTGTTGGTGAAATTTAGTGCTTCATCCAGAATTTCTTCGCCATGTACTCTGAATTGTGCTGCCTCATACAAGCTCAACATTCCATGTACATCGTTAACCAATTCTTTCTTGAAATTTCCTTGATCGTCAATGAACTTCTTATAAGCATCTGCTTCAAAAAATATATATTATGAACAAGTGAAAGAAGACATTCTGGATCGATCAATAAGCATACAAGTTTCGGTGATCAATGTATGTAGTATTCTACGTAAATGATACATGTTTGACTACTTTCACAATTTCATTTGGAACTTTTGATGGTTTTAAAGCTTTACATCTTATTTAAAATATGAAACTTAGGGTGAGTTTGGTATCATGATCCCCACCCTTTAACACGGACGCAGACCTCGACTGTGGGTCAGGATCATGTTAAGCTTTGAGTCGAGGTTGGGTCTTGGGTCGAGATAGGAGTAGATAGTTGGATCCTGGGTCGAGGTCAGGGGTCAAGAGTGGATAGTCAGGGTCGGGTCCTAGGTTGAGGTCATGATTAGTAGTCGGGTCTCAACTCAAGGTTGAAATCAAGAATTATGTTTGTGGTGGAAATTGGGAGTCAGGTCCCGAGACTCGAATTTGAACCCTAACCAAGCATCCAACTCCCAACCTCGGAATTTGACTCCCGACCTAACATGGGACTCAACTCGGAATACAACTCTAACCTAACTCCCGACCTCTAATCTAGGTCCAGACCTTGACCTAGGACCCCACTCCCAACCTTGACTTTGGACCCAACTTTTAACCTTGACCCTAGATTCAGGACTCATGACTTTGATTCGTGGCCTGAATCTCGAATGGGACCTATAACCCAACTACAAACCCTATCCCTAAACCAAACTCATGACTTGAGACCCAAATCCTAACTTGGTAGCTTACTTTTGACCTCGACTTGAGACCTAACTCCCAAGCCAGAACCTGACTTTCGAGCCCGACTCTAACCTAAGATGTGACTTATGACCTAATTCTGACTTGATACCCTAGATTTGAGCTCGATATGGAACCCGACTCTCGATCCTGACCCCAATTCAAAACTCAACTCTTGATTCTGACTCGGGGCCCAACTCCCAACTCCAACCTAGGATTCAACCCTAACCCTAAATTATTTTCGACTTTGACTTGAGAGTTGTGTCTCAAGTCAAGGTATAGTATCAGGTAGGGATCAAAATTCAAAAAGGCGTGCTCGAGGTTGGGGTTTGATCCTAGGTCTCGAGTTGGATCAAATCAAGTGGTGAGGTTGAAAGAGAGTTTTGAAAAATGTTTTGCATATTTTATGTAGGGTAGTCATTTTCCTTTAATATGAGAGAAATAAGTCCATTTGGAAAACATTTTCCAAAATATTTAAACCAACCAAACATGAGAACAATTGTAATTCCTTCCTACCAAGCACTCCCTTACTTCTTATTATTTTCAATGGTTGCATGTCTCATGAGCATAGTAGATATACATACATATTATCTTTATTACATACATTATTTTTGGATTATAAGATTTCTTAAAGAGTAAAGAATAAATACTTCGGAAAAGGGTCTAAAATATTCTTGAACTATTGGAAATTGTACAAAACTACCTTCCATCCACCTATTGGCTCCCAAATACCCCACCCCCACCTTTGTCATATATCTATTGACTCACAAATAACCCTGACATCCATCTTTAGATCCAATATTAACCTATTTTATAACGGATTATCATTTAAAGAATTTAAATAATTATTTTTAAAATATGTGACGATCATCTATTGGATACAATTTAATTACTTAAATTAATTTATAAATTCACCCATTACTAATTATATCCAGCCCAAATTAACTACACCCGACCCAAATTAACTATACCCGCCCCAAATTACACCCCACCGACTAAAACAAATACGCCCTTCATTCTCAACATTTCACTTCCTCTTCCAACATTCTCAAATTAATTTTAGTAATTAAATTGTTACCAATAGATGGTCACTTCGTATTTTAAAAAAATTATTTAAATAATCTGCTATAAAAGTGGCCAATATTGGACTCAAAGGTGGATGACAAAGTATTTGGAAGCTAATAGGTGTATGTCAGGGGTATTTGAGAGCCAATAGGTGGATTTATGATAATTTTGTACATTTCCAATAGTTCAAGGATAATTTAGGCCATTTTCCATAAATACTTTTGACAGATTAGATAAGATCATATTTTCATGAATTAATTTTTTTCATCCGTTTATATATTGAATGATACTTACCACATGAGACATAATAACCTTGTTGCCTAAGTAATCGGAAGCATAGAGCAATAGCATGAAGGTCACCAATCAAATATTCTTCATAATGAGTGCACATGTAACTCAATGCTTCCTCAATCTCACGTTCAAAATGATAAGCTACACCAAGACATTGGATTGTGTTGACGAGTTCAAGTTTTTCCAAAGAATTTGAAGGAGCCATCACTAGCATCTTTCTCACTTCTTCTTTTAGGTCTTCATGTTGCTTCTCTTCCCCCTCATTGGCTCCCTATTTGAGAATTAGTATGTTACTCATGGTCATATGAATATGTTCCATATATTGACGATATAAAAAATATTTTATTTATTTACCGGGAGATTAGCATAGGCAAAAAAATGGTCTCCCCAGACAGTAGGATGATGATTGCCAACGCGACGTGTAATTTTAACCTCATGATCCGTTGGAATGGTTTGTGTGCACAACTCCATTTTTTAGAGGGAGTTGCAAAAACTGTTTGGTAAAGGAAAAATATCAACCAAATTTTGAACAAACATGAGTTAGGTCAAAAACTTTGTATTAGAGAAAATCATACTACATATATAGATTAAAAAAAAATTACGTATTGACATAATTTGAATCCGTGTAACATAAAAACCATGGAGGCAAAGATTTCATTAACTTACTATTTACTGTGAGTAGCTTAGGATTATCTCTACTACTACTAATTAATTAGGATTACTATCCCCTGTATATTTTTCTCTATATATGTAATTTTAAACATATCGACTATTCATACTAATTACTACTACTAACTTTGTAAGAAGAAAAAATTAGTAGTACTCCACTTGTTTAATATATTGTACTTTCTTTGTTCCAATTTATGTGATAGAATTTTAATACTAATCACTTTCATGTATGTCTTTTACATATATTAAGTGGTAAATTATTGTAATTGTATCTTTTAACGTAATTTTCAAATAATATATATGTTACTTTTCATGTCCCAATTTATGCGGCATTAATAGATTTTTTTAGAGTTCGTTGAATTTTTTTTATATCTATTTTAATTTTTTTACGATTGTTAACTATTATAATTTATAATACTTTTTACGTCATTTTCAAACAATATATATTTATCATCTAACTCATTTTATATGGTATCAATATAATTTTGAGAGAATTTTTTTATATAACTTTTTGATATTTAAGTTGTTAATTATTATGATTTATAATATTATTTATGTAATTTTTTCTAAAAAAAGACATAATTTTCAATATTCGATATTTTTCGCTCTAAACACAATTTTTTTTTTGTCCCTGATATAATATGTAGAAAAAATGTAGTAACAAATATGTACTATTAACACATAGAGGGGAAAAGGAGAAAAGAATGGCCCACCTGCTTCGAAAGTTGGGCCAATTTTGCGGCTGAAAAAGGAAAATGTTACTTCCTCCGATTAAAAAAGTATGATCTAGTTTGACTTGAAACATAATTTGAGAAAAGAAATAAGATTTTTTATTCTTGTGGTTATAAATTAAAGTTATATCAAATGTATCAAAATGCATTTTATCTTGTGGCCTTAAACATGTCACGTGAAAAATTAAAATTAAAGTATTATCGAAAAAAAAGGGATCATTCTTCTATAAACATACTAAAAAGAAAAGCAGATCATTCTTGAAACACAGGAAGTAGGACTTTTATGTGCTATAGTAAAGAAGTGCAATTATAAAACAACTATGTACAACATATTTCAAGCATAATATTAAGAAAATATTAACAAAATGTCCATATTATCCCTGGCTAGGGAAGCAAGCATATTGACGAACAACTGCTTCCCTAGCCTCTTCTATATATACTAGATAAAAAGGTGTACGTGTCAGTACGGGCCTTATATGTTATTTGTTATGTCTCAATTTATATGATACAGATAAAATTTAGAAAATCAATCAAATTTTTTATATATTTAAATTATTTTAATAGCATTTTTTACATATTTTTCACGTAATATATATAACTCAACATGCTTCAAATCAAGCAATACAAAAGAAATTTTGAGAGTCCATCAAATTTTTTATATATTTATTTGAAAATATTTTAAGCAACTAATTGTGATTTATAATTTCCATATATATATATATATATGAAAAAGTAATAACACCTTGAAGAATGTTTTTTTCTGATACTATAGTAATACCTATCTTTCCTTTTTAAAATATTAAAAATTGTAATAAAAACTCAACATAATTCATTTCATAAGCGGTAAATATATTTAATTAATTTAATTACAAAATTACAATTAGTGATACTCTATTACTTAGTTATACTTATTTCTTGAACGATTTATGATTCCTTAATTATTAGTTTAACATTTGATTAGTTGTAACTTTTTTAAATCAATGTAAAAAAAAATACGTTGACTATTTAATTTGATTAGTTGCACTTCAATTTAACTACTGATACATATAAAAGCTATGAAAAAAAATACAAAACCATCACGTAAAAATAAAGGGACCCAACTTTTTGTGAAAGAGTTGCCAGTTAAGCGCGTGCCATAGAAATCCTAAGCAGAAGCATACGTTCAGCCATCACAAAAAAATGACGGGCGTGTATAGATGAGACTACACTCTTTTCATAGGACAAACTAGTAAATAAAATATACATTATGATTTATGAGATATGGTCCAATATTTATTACTCTATCCGTCTTTATTTGTGCAATATTTTGAATTTCGATGTAAATTTTTCATGTATTTTTTAAATATTTTGAATTGTTAATTATCGTGACTTATAATACTTTTACGTAATTTATAAATATATGAATTTCATTTTTTAAAATCTAAACATTTCCTGAGCGAAATCTTGATTAAACTTAAATTACTTGACTCCCGAAAATCGAAATGCGTCACATAAATTGAGACGAAATATTTGTTTTTTCTTAATTTATATGACAAGATACAATTTAGAAAGCCAATAAAATAGAAATGTTTTTCATTTTAAGTTGATATTGTGATTTATTATAATTATTTTCGTAATTTGTACAATAATATTTTAAATAGTTCATTATTGTAACTTATAATAATATTTATGTAATTTTTAAATTATAACAAACTAAAAAGAAAAGTAATATCACATTAATAATGCCTTTATGATTAATACAATAGTTATCTTACTTTTTTAATATAATTTTTTTTTTAAATCATTATTCCTTATTATATTTAAGCGAAATAATCTGATGGACTCTTATACTTATATGAGTTTGTATTATGAACCCTTCTACTTAACTCTTTGTCAACTGAACCCTTAAACTCATTAAAACACAATATATCAAATTCATCTGACTATTGACCATACTTATGTGACTTAAAATGGATGAGTTGGCGAGAGAGTGTAACCACATGCATGCAAAGACAAGTGAATAACTTATTTAAATTTAAAAAATATAAAATAATAGTCATCTTTCTGCCCCACATCTCACCATCTTCAGTCATCCCCACCACCATTCCTTCCCCAACCTTCCTCTTCACTGTTTCAGCCCACGCCCCACCCCAATCTCCCTTTTCAGCCAACTCCCACTCCCATATTTTCCCTAACCACCCCCCCCCCGCTTTCAGGCTTTAGTTGCACCCCCACCCATCTTTGCCTCAACTTCATTTTTCAGTCAACTCCACCCTATCAGTAGACCCATTTTTTTTGTTTTCATTTTAGTTTCATCAAATGCCACTATTAAAGAATAAAACTTTTAAATATAAAAGGCTTACAAAGGAAGATTAATTTAGATCTAATTTAAGATTCAAGATATTCTTTTCAAGACTTTCATTTTCTGTAACCCTCTTTTTTTCATATGAAGACAAGTTTAAATGGAAGAAAAAGAGACTAAGAGGGTGGAGGTGATGGTGGTTGTGAGGATGGTGGTGATGGTGGTTGTTGGTTGGGAGAGGTGGACAGAAGTTGGAGGAAGGTGAGAGAAATAAGAATTTTATTTTAAAGAATTATTTTCCTTTTATTTAATATTTTGATTAATAATTTTTAAAATAGTTAATAAAGATAATTATGACGTGTTATTAATTTTTGTGACATGGATTTGACATGTCATTTATTTGAGGGAGAGTGGGCTACACACATGATAAGATGAGTTTAAAAATCATCTTTTGATTAAGTTTAAAAGTTTAGTTGGTAAAATGTTAAGTAAAAGGATTCACAATATAAACACATACAAGTATAGGGTTCATTAGATCATTTCGCCTTATACTTATCATAACATTTGACCAGTTACAAAATAAAATTTGAAATTGAAAGAAGTAATTTTCAAAATAGTGGATCCTTTTCAATTCTTTTATTTTATTAAGTACAAAAACACTTGAAACAAAATTTTAGTGCCCCACTTTATTGGATGAATCAATTTAAAAGAATTGCATAAGGAATGCGTGTAGTAAACATTTAAACATAAAGTACTACTTTATGAAGTAAAAATATATAGGGCGCGTAGTAAAAAGTACCAAGTAGGATCCATTAATCAGAGTAACAGTAGTACAATACTTTTTCTCAAAGGACAGATGAGTAAATACATAAAAAAAATTGACTTTTTTGTTCAATAGAGCAACAATATAATTATGATAGCAGTTGGTACAAGATAGTAAAAGCGCTAAATTTTGATAATACCAAAAATGTCCCTTGATCAGCAAGCAATAATATTGACAAAGAGATGCTTGCCGTAGAGTCTTATATAATGTAGTAATGAGTAAAATGATCTCATTATAAAAAATAAAAAATAGGGCGTACCTTATAAGTTATAATGATGTTGGCTCTACTGTCAAGTTGCAAATTAAAGTTTTCTTCAACTTATATTAGAAAAACTATACACCTAAAGTATGATGACACCATTCCTATTTATAATGCTTTAGGGGTTCTGTATGTAAAGTGGCCTTATGGCTTTACAAATTGACAATATTGTCCATCTACTGACAACAACAACAAGACAAACGTACAATTTGATTTTATTTTTTTACTTCTTTAATTCAATAATTAATTTATGTTTTTAATACCTCTCTTATAAATCTATATTATTTATTATTATTTGAGTTCTTTATTTTTATTTTATTTAATATTTTTTTTAGTGTAAAAATATGAAAAAGAAAAAGAAAAAGAAAAAAGTGTGAATAAAAAAACAAAAAAAAAATAAAGAAAAAAATTTAATGAGTGAAAAAATGGGGCATCTATGATAAATGTTACGAGAAAAAATGAGTAAAAAAATAAATTTGACCATCAAAATAATAAATTTAAAAATATATTTTTTTAAAAATCAAAATTAATTTCTTACTCCTATTAAACTAAAAGGGTATATCTAGGTCATTTGTGTAACAGTAGATCATATGTGAGCTACTTCTGTAATAAAAGGGTAATCAGATCTGAATCACAAAATTGAGGAGTATATCAAACCTTTTTTTCTTTATTAAACTAAAGAGAAAATGATCAAATGACCCCCAACCTATTATCGGATTTCCAACTACACACTTATACTTCACAGGGGTCCTATTACCCTCCTGAACTATTTTAAAGTTGAATTATTTCCTCCCTGAAATGTCATTATTAGGCATGTGACTTGTGGTGAAACACACGCACTTGACACGTGTATTTCACCATTTAATATTATTTTTTTAAAAAAAAAAAGTTCTCCTCCTTCCTCTTCCTTTCTTCCCCAATCATTTCTTCAACCCTAACTCTAATGAACACTATTTTTTTTACCTCAATAAATTTCTATATCTCTAACAATTTATAAAAAACGAAAATTCAAGTCACTTTTTCATCTACTCTGAATCTCTAGAGCCTAGAAGATAGCGGTCCTAATCAAATCTTTCATTCAACCAACTCAACCATTTTTCCAGATTTTTTTACATTTCGTTTGATTCTTTTTCCTTAGACAATTATAGATACACATTAAATGGGTCATGAACATTTGAGATCAGATTTAGCCCCTGAAGATTCCGTCAACAACTCAAAATCATTGCGGATGAGAAGACCAATTTGAGACTAATTTGTGACACTAATTTGAGAAACCTCTCTTTCTTCCCCATTCTTTATTCTTTCTCCCTCTAAAATTTTCATGATTAATTTATGATTTGAGTTTTTGATTTTGATTCTTCATGGGTTTTAGGAGAACATGTAGGGTCCTTCCTTAAAAATGTAGAAGAAATTGTTTTGTTTTAGTTTCTTATAATAAGTTTAAAAATATTTTTTAAAATATACAATTACTTACTTTGATTTTGTTACTCTTGAGTCCATGACTTTAAAAAAAATAAAAATTAATGGGTATGTTTTTTTGAAAATTAAATTTAATTTGCTAGATATGTTCTAAATAAGTCTATTGAAAAATTATTTATTCATAAAATGCATTAGTTGTTGATAATTTTTATACCAAACATCCATTGAAAAAGCTTCAACAATGATAATGATGAAAAATGTATAGTTATATATATAAATAAGAAGAAAGACAGAATAAGCAAAAAGAAAATCAGAAAAAAACAAAAAATTAAAAAATAGGCAACTCACTCTCTTAAAGAGAGTGAAATACACTCTTTATGCCAACTCAACACTTAAAAGGTCATTTATTCCATTTTAAAGTAATTCAAGGGGGTAATAGAATTTCTGCGAAGTATAAGTGTGTAATTGGAAATCCGGTAATAGATTGTGGGTCATTTGGCCATTTTCTCTTAAATTAAAGGGAAAATGCATAAGTACCCCCAACATATGCCCGAAATCTCAGAGACACACTTATATTATACTAAGGTCCTATTACCCTTTCAAACTTATTTTATAAATAATTTTCTACCCCTTTTCGGCCTACGTGGCACCATCTTCTGGGCCCAGCGCGTGTTGACAATTTTTTCATTGATACTGCCACGTAGGCCAAAAAGGAATAGACAATTATTTATAAAATAAGTTTGGGAAGGTAATAGGACCTTAGTATAATATAAGTGTGTCTCTGAGATTTCAGGCATAGGTTGGGGGGTACTTGTGCATTTTCCCTTATGATGATTTGAAATCTAAATTTAACTACTACTATTTTTTTATAATTATTTAATACTAAAAATAATATATATTTTTTAAATTAAAAAAATTAATTAATATAGAAGCCAAATATAACGAAACGGAGGGAGTAGTAACATAGTGGTATGACAATATTGTTGTAAGGTGCTGACTCTAAAATGAACATGTTGTTCATGAGTCATCTAGTATACATATCATTCATCGATCTTGGGCCTTATTTGTTTGCTTTTAATGAAAATCTAATTTTTCATCATTAAGATTTAGTTTTTTTTTAGGAAGACTCTTAATGAATCTAAACAAATCAGATTTAGAACAGTCTTAACAAAACTTATTTAATATGATACATTTACAAAATATTCATGTCGCTTTCGCTTTTCTCTCTCTACAAATGTTTCTTCCTTTTTTTTTCTCAATTAAAAACCATTTTTTCTCGTGAATTGATAAGTTTTCGTATCTTTACAAGTATTTTAATTGGGATAAGACACAAGTATCCCCATATACTATGATCGAAATCTCAGAGACACACCTTAACTAAACTAAGGTCCTATTATCCCTTAAACTTATTTCTTTTGTAATTTTGCACACTTGTTATCTTACGTGGCACACTCTGTGACTACACACAATTGAGACGTGTGAGAGATATTAGGATACCACATAAGCCAAAAAGGTGCACAAAATTACTAAAATATCAGTTCAAGGGGGTAATAGGACCTTAGTTTAGTTAAGGTGTATCTCTGAAATTTCGGTCATAATCTAGGGGGGTACTTGTACCTTTTCTCATTTTAATTTGTCAAGTATTTTCTTAAAATAACAAAAAAAATTAGAGGGGGGGGGGGGGGGGGGGTGT
>JAJOOR010015710.1:0-25354 GCA_036250505.1 Solanum acaule | reverse complement strand
ACTAGGATTACGGAGTTATGAGCTTATGGGGAACACATACGCCCTAGTTTCTTTCTCAATTTGATAACAACAAAAGTTTAAATCTTGCTTACTAATTATTTTCATAATTTCCAAAATTTGTTACACAAATTCCACCCCCCCTTTTACTTATTTGTCTCGGAAATACATTGGCTAAACGAATATAATTGTTATTGAACTTAAGTCTAAGCCATATTCCTCGTGGGATCGACCCCAACCTACAAGTTGGGTTCTTTACGTGTTAACGATCGCTTATGCTTCTGAAAAGAGGTGTAATTTGAGCGTATCAAGGAACAAAAATAGTTAAAGTTATTGTTTAGAATGTCCCTGCTTTGATAATCGATTAGTTGTATTTGGAGCTGAAGTGTTAGAATTTGATCATTGCGACTTCTGATAAGATAATTGTTCAATTCTAGTATGTTTTAATGTTGTTTCTATGTATTTATGGAGTTTTACTGTTTGTACAAGTTTATGTAGTATTATTTGAGTTGCATTGAGTCATCTTCCTTCAACAACATTTCTGGAGTACATGTGAAATGAGTCTCTGACTTTTGACGCTTTCTCACTAATTTCTCAAACCATCTATCCGAACCATTGTCTCTGGTGTCCTGTGTTGATAGATGATTTGCAGGAACTCCATTCTCTGACATAAAACCATTAGCTACACTTTTAGATTTTCTCTGAAGACTAAGTGGTGGATTTGAAAGAGGAGAGGATTTGTAAAACGGGCCATCTTCTAAATAATGTGATCCTCCCTTACTATACATTGCCATTTCAAATCCTTCAGATGCAACTTTCTGATCTGGAGGTTTAAGACCATAATATCCTTGTAAGCTGCTCATAGCTGGCGAAAATTTTGGCTGGGGAGAGGATTTATGTTTCAGGGACTGAAATTAATCGAATATATCAGAATGTCGACGACTTAAAGAGGTCTGCTTAGAGCTACTAGGTCTGCAAAAAAAAGTCTGATGTTAGCCACTATTGCAGATGGTAGTTTGCAAAGGTAGAATAACCAAGGGCCAATCTTCCGTGTATGAAAAGACATTTTCAGGTTCTTGGTTCAATAAGCCAAATAAAAATTAAGTCAATGTAGCATGTAGTTAAAGTAATACAAATACTCAACGTAGAGGTAAATCAACTTAACACAATCCCCAAACATGTAACTTCAACATGTCCATATAACAGTTTCTGCTGAAACTTGTTATTTAAAAAGCATGAGCTTATAATAGAGTTCAGGTTCCCCCTCTCAGCTTGTCTAGGCCAGATTAGTGATAAAAACCTTATGATCTCTCATTATCACATGTCCTTTATTTTTTTCGTCACTTTGATATCTGAACCTGAAACTGCATAGAACAAGTTCCCTACATTTTCTCAGGGCCCAAATGCCATCCACCTCTAATTTGTTAGATGACATTCATAGCTTGTTCATAAGAGGTGTCTTGTGTAAGATAATAATTCTCCCTTCAGTATTTGTTTGAGAAATTAGTGAGAAGGCATCAAAAGTCAGAGAATGGAGTTTTAATGTTGCTAAGATTTGGTTTACTGTATGGTTTATTTTGTGATTTCAATAAAGCTAGAGATCTAGTTGGATTTGGATGTACTAGTAGACTGGATTTGGAGCTATAGTTTTAGAATTTGATCATGTTGTTTTTGATAAGCTAATTGTTCAATTCTACTCTGTTTTAGCTCTCTGTTTCTGTATGTATAGAATGTTAAGTTGCATTGAGTTCATTACAGTGATGTTATGGTTTGTTGTGTGGCTTATTGTGTGCTTTGACGGAAACTAGTGTTTCCTGCTTTGTTCAAATCAGTATCTGAAGAGTTGATTGGAATGGATGTAGCGGTATTTGGATGAACTAGTTGACTAGATAACTATGCTAGATTTTGTGGTCAAGAACTAATGATATGTGAACATTGTGTTGGAAAAACTCATATTAATGTTATCACGCTGTTAGTTTCATTATAAGATGTTTGTATATTTGTCCCAACACCAAATATTTGTTTTGTTGAAGCAATCATATACCTTCCCTTTATTATTTTCCTTCTGGAAAAATTGGCACACTTATGTATTCAATGAAATGTTAAGTTTTGTATTTCATAAAGTATTAAAATAATCAATTTAATATTTTTTCTCAGGCTAACATGATCAAGAAGACTGGAACTACCGTAGTTGGCACAAATAAAAAGAAGTGGGTATGTTTGAAAAAACTACAAGATCTTTCTTTTCTTTCAAAAGGAGGAAAATTTCATGTATATAATTACTGCTTTTGCATCAATTCCTTAATATATTTGTTTTTAGAAAAATTCAATTAGTCATTTTTTATATCCCAATTTGTTCTAGTTAATGAGGATCTAATTTCTGTTATTATATAGTTATAAAGTTTCTTATGTGCATTTCTTGTGCAGAATTTTCAAGGAAATTGAGGTCAAGTATCGACTTCAACATGCTCGACTTTTGGATTGATGATTTCATAAAGATTTATTGCAAATTTACTGGAGATTTTAATTCCATTTAAATTAGGAGTTGATTAGTTGGTTATATGTTGAAATTATTACATTTAGTTAGATCTCAATTTTACTTGAGATAGAAAAGATAATTTGTTTTGACATTGTTTACTTTTACAAAAAACTTATTATATTGCTATTTTGTTCTTTGATTATAATATTAGAAAATATTTGTTTTATATAATATTTCTTGCTTATCATGAAGGAGATAGTTTTGAATGCATGGATTGTTTGTATGTAAAGTGTCTTGAGAAAAACTATATATAGATTTTTCTGGGATGTTTAAGAAACTTGGTAGCGACATTAGAATATTAATATGACATTTAGATAAATATAAAATAATATCACCAATTTTTATGACATTCAATAATAACATTTGTTGAATTAACTAAAGTGTCAGAAATTTCAATTTGACATTTTATAAATATCACAAGTAAGTGTCTTGAAATTTGTTTTACCAACATTTAATCTAAATGTCAGAAAGTTTAAGTGTCATTTCATAACTGTCAAAAAAAATAAATGTCATATATCTCATATCGACATTTACTTAAATGTCAAAAATAAATGTCATATATTTCATACCGACATTTACGTAAATGTCAAAAATAAATGTCATATATCTCATACCAACATTTACCTAATTATCGAAAATAAATGTCATATATATCTCATACCGACATTTACCTAAATGTCAAAAATAAATGTCATATATCTCATACTGACATTTACCTAAATGTCATATATCTCATACTGACATTCACCTAAATGTCAAAAATAAATGTCATATATTTCTTATCGACATTCACATAAATGTCAAAAAATAAATGTCGTAATAATCTTACCAACATTTACATATATGTTGCAAAGTAAATGACGCAAATTCTTTTCAACATTTACCTAACTGTCACAAAATAAATGTCACAAATTCTTCCCGACAATTACCTAAATGTCGGAAAAATTTCCGACACTAAAATTTACGACATTTGGTCCAAATGTAAATAAATATCGGTAAATAAATTTGTGACATTTAAATATCATAATACGACATTTAGAAAATATCGTTGAATCTCCACTTTCTTGTAGTGTGGGTTCTTCTACCAGGTTTGCCCTTCCATATGCATTCATGGCATTATGTTAAACAAATACCAACACACAAGCAATGAAGGGAATACATAAATTCTACTAGAATTCAAAGTTTAGGAGATCACTTGCCTCAATTTAAGTCCACAATCACTCTGTAACTTAAATATTTCCTCTTTACGCGACATCCAAATGAAAGCAATGTAATCAAATAAGGATTCACAATAAGATTTCAGAATTAACAACACTCATATCAATGATTTTGAAAATGGACTGACTGAAAATGAGGGATAATTCTGGAAATTTGTATAAAATCACATTACCCAAAGGTTTTGAAACTCCATAGTTAAAATCTCATTGAAAAAAAAGTTAAAATCATGTTCAACACTCTAATTTACTTACACAAGTTCATGAGAAAAACCCTCCATACTCGGATCTGAAACCCCGACTCCAAGATGAATTGTTTGTGAAAAAGATCTTAGACATGCTTAATTTTATTAAAAAAATGAAGTTAAAATCGGCCTTGAAATCCTCAATTCATCAAACTTTAAATTTATCCGGAAAAAACTTAAATTCTCAAGCTTATACTCGGTTAATATGATGAAAATAATTGATGAATCAACAAGTTTATGCTAAAATCAGTTTACCCATAACAAAATGAGTAATGAGGTGAAGGATTATTTTTCCACTTGGTTAATGTTAATGAATGAAAAATGGGTGAATTTGAAAAGACTATATGATGATCGTGATGTTTGTGAATTGCCTTGTTGTAACCCTTGTTTATTGATTGATAAAATGCTTGATAGCATGAAAGTGGACTTGAATTGTATATATAATTTTATCTCTTCCGTGTGGTGTGATATTCTTTATGTACATTGATTTGGAACACCATGATGAGACAAGTGATAGCTAATGTTGTTGAGGTCATTTTAGGCAAGTGTTATAAAGCTGAGGTCATTTTCGACTAGTGATTGATATGAGCTGAGGTCATTTCCGGCCAGCGATGATATGAGCCGAGGTCATTTCCAGCTAGTGATATGATATAAAGCTGATGGAAAATGGTTCCGACTAGTGATATAAAGCTGATGGAAAATAATTCCGGTTAGTTATATGAAATAAAGTCAATGGGAAATGGTTCAGGCTAGTGATATGATATAAAGTCGATGGGGAATGATTCCGCCTAGTGACCTGATATAAAGCCAATGGAAAATGGTTTCGACTAGTGATTGATTATTGTGATTTGATGTATTATGATGCTTATGTTTGATTTACTTGTTAATTGTGATCGATACACCTCTTAAATAAAGACCTCTTTTTTTATTTCTCCCCCATTTCTCATTTTGTTGATTGATTGATCTACTTGACATTGAGATTGACTTACTTGATACGTGTTGGTTGTTGAATTGTAACTAGTGGACTGTAATTATTGAGCCTTGTGAGTGGTGTATCATAGAATTGTTAGGTTGGGCTGATTTATGTGCAGGTTGTAGTTTGAGGAGGTTTTGTTGGGTTGAAAGGAGTATTCAATTTCTAGCTAGTTGCCTAGTTTATTAGGTTTCTTTCTGGGTACCGTGGTATTGGTACTCACTCCTTGCTTCTACACTTGTGTAGGTTTCGAACTCGATATCGTGTGATTGCTCTTTCTCTCCCATATCTATATATGAGGCTTGTCAAAGAACTGTTGAGATGAAGTTGGGTTAGATGAAGGCTATGAAGATATTGATAACGAAAGAACAAATTGAGGTACAATTCGGGAGGTGATGATGATGATCCATATTATGACTCATGAAATGTAGATAGTTTTGCTAGTGAATATGAAGGTGAGCGGGTTCGTGATGATGGAGAAGGAGCAGGAGGGCAGTTGAGGGCTTGGGAAAAGAGTAGCAGGGAAGTCTATGATCCAGATTGTGAGAAAGTTATTTGCAGGTTGGTCAAGCATTTAAAAATGTCAATAAATTTAGAGAAGATTTGACCAACTATGCATTAAAGAAAGGACTCCAGCAAGCAAAGGAGAAGAATGATAAAAAAAAAAACGGGTAAGGACCTAGTGTAGGAAGTGTATAGGTCTTGATAATTATTTTCTCAAAGGGGTATGTAAAGGGCATTATTTGTAGCAGTTGCTAAAGATGGAAACAATCAAATGTTTCCAATGGCCTGGGAAACAAAGTAGAAAAAAAGGAAATATGGAGATGGTTTATGAGGATCTTGCAAGATGACTTGCAACTTGGAAATGGGGATCAAACTACTATAATCATTGATATGCAAAATGTATGATAATGTTATTTTTACTACTCTTAAACCTTTGTTCTTTTCTGCCCTTTTTTCTTGATTAAATTTAGCTTAATTTAACATTTTAATCAACTAGTATAACTAACAACAAGTCAAAGCATAAAATTCCTTGTAGAATTAGTCACTGCTTTTTCCTAGTAGTTAGTTACTGTTTATTTTGCTAAATAGTTACCTACTATTTTTACCAATATCATACAAATTAGTTACTGTACTATTTATTTTGCTTAGTTACTACTGATTTTACATCATATAAATACCATTGTTTATGATTTGTTTGTAGGATTTGATTAGTGCTGCTGAGGAAGTATTTTCTGCTTGTAATCACAGAATGTGTGCTTGACACATTATGTTAAACTGGTCAAAGAAATGGAAGGGTTTCGAAAGAAGGAAAAGTTCTAGAAGTGTGTTAGGGAAACATTTGAATCTGAACTGAAGGTTAGGGAAGGTGAGTTAAGTAAGTTGGGTAAAACAATTGTGGAAAATCTTATCACATATGACATTAAAAGATGGTGCAAAGTGTAGTGCAAGGAGTTCTCAAATGTGATAGTGTTGATAATAATATGTCTGAAAGTTTTAATGCTTGGATATTAGCAGGCAGCTAGACATAAGACAATTGTGTCTATGCTAGAAGAAATTACAATGAAGGTGATGAATATAATAGCTAAAATGAGGGTTTTTGCTGCAGCTTGGGTAAATGGGATATCTTCAATGGCTTTGAAGGTGTATAAGAAAAAGATGAAGAAGTACCATGATCAAAAGATCGAAAAGCGAGAATTTGATCCCTGTGATTTGGTACTTCTATTCAAGTCAAGGTTGCGCTTGTTTCCTGGCAAGCTCAAATCAAAGAGGACGAGACCATTCAAAGTTGTACAAGTGTTATCACACAGAGCGGTTGAACTTGAGAATGAGGAAGGAACAAGATTCAAAAGGTGAGAGTTAAATCAAGCGCTACTTGGGAGGCAACCCAAGATGTAATCTAGCTAGTTTGAATTACTTTATTTTATTAACATTTTTTGTTCTTAAGTTTGATTTTTGGCTAGAATAGGGTAGTTTAGAGTCCTTGTCCAAAAGGTATCAAGAAAATGTGAAAAGAAGCCCCAATGTTTGCTATATGTGCTTGAAAGAAAGAAAAATCTCCAAAATTTCAAAGTGTAGAGGATTTTTAGTGACCAGAAGTCCTTTTAGTGACCAGATCTGCCATTATTTAAAGCCGAAAATCTGCGTTCAACCCTCATTTTCTAAATGCTATTTCTCTTTAATTATAGCTCTATTTTGGGTGATTCAAAGGCTGGGTTGCTCGAAATTGGCGTGGCTATGCATTGGAGTGTTCAGGGACTGTCGGGGGACCTTCGTTTGAAGTCATTTTTGAGTTTTAGCTGCTGTCCTCTTTCCTTCTTTAGCTTTAATAGTTATATAAATGCATGGGCTGATTTCGAGATTCGAATTGTGTTCCGTTTTGGGGAACAAGTTTGGGGAGGTAAATGGATTATTTTTACGGATTCGATTTGAGGATTCCTGGTGCTGGTCTCACAATCCTATTTTTTAGACAAGATTTTGAGCCTGTCTCCGAAAAATGCGATGTTGGTGTCAAAACGATCGTATTGACGTTGTGATTCTATTTTTGATAGCGTGACAGCGTTCCGAGGTCGTATGAAAGGAAAATGCCCCCGACAACGTGATATGAAAAGTCGTGTCTGTTTTTTAAAGCACAAAAAAAAAATCATTTTTCATTTACACTATTATAAAATCAATCATATACATAACTATGTTATTTTTTATTATTTTAGTTATCTTTAGTTCACTGGATAAATACTATTATTATTATTATTATTATTATTATTATTATTAATGCTTTTAAATATTATGATGTTAATTTTAATATATTCATGATACAATAAAATGACTTTTAAATCTAGAAGTAAACCCAAATATTAAGAAGATGAAATTATTTTATTTACGCAATTCATGAGAAATTTAAAATTAAAAAATGAAAGCAAAAGAACTGTTTTGCTATATTGATTTTGACTTTTAATTAGAAATTAAATTGAAATTTACTATGCGACATTAAAAGATTTAACTAGATTTTTCTTCTTAATTTTTTTTTGTAAAAATTATAATCAAGATGATTAGTTGTTTGTTATTTAAAAATCTTAAGTTCTTAAATTATTTCAAGTGAAAATAATTTATGTTGATTATTATTTTACTATATAATATATTGTGTAATTATTAATGATATTTGACAAATGAAAAAAATATTCATATAAAAAGACGCATCATTAAATAAGATAGTATAAATCATATTATAATTAATATATTGATTGATAAAGGTGGTGTTTTTTTCATAAAAATAGAGGGGGATGTTTTATTTATGACATGTACAATTTAGTTAGATTAAAATTTCTATTTAGAATATTATGCATTCCAAAGTCATAACCATTAGTGATACTTTTTGGATAAATTTATCATAAGTAAAGTATATCTTTTAAAAAAAAACAAAAACACAAACGAAAAAAAATCATTCATTTTTATTCATACTATTACAAAATTCAACAATAACCTTATAGTTCTTTCCCTTTATTTTAATTGTCTTACTATAACTGCACACACAAATTTAAAATAAATTATTAATTAAATCACTAAAACAAAAAAAATATGCACATAAATGTGAAAAATTTGTTCCAACAAATTTTTAAAAAAACTATATAAACTATGTAGAAAAATGATTTTTTTAAAAAACAATTCAAAAAGTAAGATAATCATTTAATAATATTATCCCAACATATATAATTTTGTCCACTATGATTTTATTATAACAGAAAAGGATCAATATCACTGTGAATTTATCGTTTTATTATAGTAATGATATTTGATAAGTATAAAAAAAAAATTTGCCAAGTAAGTTGTCACGTGGAAATGAACATACTGATTAATGAAAATGAAAAAAATAAACCTAACAGGGGGATTCACACAGGAAAAAACATTTGACAGTTAGGCGATCACAAATAACGTGGTGATGATATGTCGTTTAGGAAGGTGGATAATATTTGACAAGTGGAAAGAAAGTATTCACGCGAAAAAAATTAATCAGTAGATAATTTATCATAAGTCGCATAGAAATGAATGTGTTGGTAAATTGATTGGGGAATTCAAACGAGAAAAAACAAGTTAACAACTAGGCAATTACGAATAATGTGATAATGATATGTCGCTTAATGAGGTGGAGGTAATATTTGACAAGTGGAAAAAAATACTCACACGAAAAAGAGCAATCGTTAGATAATCTATCATAAGTCACGTGAAAATGAATGTGTTGTTTAATAGGGTAGGATTATATTTTCGTGTAAGAAAAATATATGTACGACAAAAATTTATCGTCGGATAATTTATTATGAATCACGTGACAATGAATGTGTCAACTAATGATATTAGGATGATATTTGTTGAGTGGAAAAAAAAATTCCACACTACAAAGATTTTTTACTAGATAAGCTATTACGAATTATAGGATAACGAATATATGTCGTTTTATGGATACATGATATATTTGTAAGATGGGAGAAAAATATTCACGCAAAAAAAATCACCAAATAAGTTATCATGAAGTTAAAATTTAAAATACAAGTGTACTGTTTGGTTGCACAAGTGTAAATCATAAGGTTATAAATTAAAAAATTTATATTAGACAGATAAGGGTCTTAATAAATGATATTAAATTGAAAATTTCAGATGTATATTCTCATTTTAAAATATATTAATTAATAAACATATGTTCTTAACTAATATTATAAAAATAATTGATTTATATTTTTCAATTTAGTATATTTTAATTGAATTAATCATAAAAATTAAAAGTACAAAAATTTTATGAACATCTTGAAATGCATGTTTGACAAAAAGATTAATATTATAAATATAATTTCACAAAAATATAAAACATTTGACAAATGGTTTTTGCTCTCGTATTGCGGGTTTTCCATTTCGTTCAGTTACATTCTAAAAAGTAATCTTTCTCGATAAAGTCGGTTGATTAGGGTAAAATTGTATCCCTTAGGAATCGTACATGCGCCTTGGTTCAATTATTTTTGCTATTTTTTTTGCAAAAAACTTTTGAAAAAGTCTTCGAAGAGCCTTTGCATAGTCTATGAAAAAAATCGAGTCAATGCTCTTAAAACAAATGAAATTGAAAATATAACATAAATTTTTAATTCAAAACAAAAATTTTCACATAATACTCTTATGTCAAATTTCAGAACAACATACATAAATATGATTTAAAAGAAAAGAAAAACGTAAGTCTATAACTTTATTCAACAATGTATTCTACTTTAATTTAAAAATTAGAATACTAAGAAAATTATACTAATGAATTTTATTTTAGACAATACGAAAAATTGCATGAAATCACATTAAGTAAATGTTGAGAATGATAAATAAATGAAGTATAAATAATATAAAATAAGAAAGAAATAGAAAATATTGGAATATTAAAATGAAAAAGAATTTAAAATAATAAAAGTAAAAAATACATTAAAACGAAAAAATAAAAATAGAAATAAAAGGAAGAAATTAAAAAGTAACCAGTTTGTAAGTACAACATGTAATTAATAGCAATTCACAGTCTTCCTCTGTGAATTGGAAAGTGTAATTACCCTTTGTCAATTACACTCAATTACCTGTTTACTAGGTAATTACATGACTAATCAAACATGACATACAATGTAATTACACTCAATTGCACCAAATCCAATTATTAGGGTGGGCTTCCAAACAGGCCCTTAGTATATTTCTTATTAATGGTTCCCTTGTGTGTATGATAACCTTCAAACACCCATCATTGAGAAAGATAAATTATTCACGTATAAAATTTGTATGCGTAATTAATATCATATTCCCTAGCAAATTTGTTACTTATAAAATTAAGATATTCTATAACTAAACTTGCATAACTAATTTATATTTTTTTTAAAACTTATTTATGTATTATTTAATATATGCATAAACCGCTCTTACCTTCACGTTTTTAGCACCAATGTACAATGATGCCTCCAAGCACCTTCACTTTTTATTTGATTTTTCTTTTATTTATAAGTAATTATTTTATTAACTAGAGTACTATTAGTTCGAATTTTCAATGAACCATTAAAAAAATAATTCAATGAAAAATATAATAACGAACAAGTAAAAGAAAATAGAAAAAATATAAAGAAAATATTATCCAATCAAATGGCATGCTGTATTTTTATTACTAGATATAGGAGCCCTTGCTAACATAGACCCAATATATGTTATATTTTTGTCTTAATTAATGTGATACATATAAAATTTAGACATTCAATCAAATTTTAATATGATTTTAATATTTTAAGTTGTTATCTATTATGATTTATACTAATTTTTTATAATTAAATAATACATGTTACTCTCTATGTCCCAATTTATGTGGCACTAAATTGATAGAATTTTGAAAATTTATATGTTTTTAATTTTAATTTGTTAATTATTATGATTTAAATTACTTTTTATGTCATTTCAAATAATATATGTTACTTTTCTGTCCTAATTTGTGCTGCAGTGATAGAATTTCGAGAGTCAATCACATTTTTTGTCTTTTAAATATTTGAAGTTGTTAATAATTGTGATTTATAATACTTTTTATATAATTTTCAAATAATATGTACTACTTTCTCTTTCCGAATTTATGTGTCAGTAATAGAATTTCGAGTGTCAGTAAATATTTTTATGTCTTCCAAATATTTTCAATTACTAATTATTACAACTTATAATATATTTTACGTAATTTTAAAAATATAAATAAATGATTCTAGTCTTAATTATTAAAAAAGATCACCTAAATGAAGCTCCACCAAATGCGTTAAAGTAACTGTCAAATGTTGCCCCTTTCTAGATCTTGTAACCAGAAGAGTTTTAGTGACATTGTACATTTTCATAATAACAGAACAGTTGTTTAAGTTATGCACCAATCAGGTTCTACTTTATTTTATTGAAATGGCCAAACTGTCCTTCCATGCCAAAGCAGATACGTTGACATGTTGCCTGCTTTGGCATGGAAACTCCCTATATCTCCAACCCTACACTCTAATTTACTGTCCAAATATAAAGATCTCTACTTTTTCAGACAACCAAT
This sequence comes from Solanum acaule, assembly GCA_036250505.1. Taxonomy (NCBI): domain Eukaryota; kingdom Viridiplantae; phylum Streptophyta; class Magnoliopsida; order Solanales; family Solanaceae; genus Solanum; species Solanum acaule. The sequence continues at coordinate 13,317 of JAJOOR010015710.1, read as the reverse complement.
TTCAACTCAATTATCTATTTTACTCTCTAAAAACATATATTCTTCTCTCTCATCAATATTATATTATTATTTCTATTTATATTTCATTTTTTGTTTCATAATATAAATATGTTCTTTTTTTCAAAATATTCACCCTATATAATTTTCATGTAATATAATATTTTTTTTCAAAGTTTTTATTTAATATAATATTATATTTTATTTTAAAATTTTAAAGAACCACTAAGAATAATTGAAAAAAGAAATCAACAAGCACCACCACGATCACAAGCACAACAATTCTCTAGATCATACACTATTTTTTTCGGATATTGTTAAATCTGAAAATGACCTACAAATTATTGTTGTAATTTTTAAAATTATTATGTATTGTATTGTATTGTATTGTTATCTTGTATTTAAATGATTATGTTATGTATTATATTTTTTAAATTAAAATTTTCATCTTAACATTTAAATTTTGTGTATTCCTTATAGTGAAAATTAATAATAATATCAAATTATCACTTAAAGTGACAAAAATAATTTTTTTTATTTACAATATTGTTAATTCGGGATGAAAGTAGTATATATTAAACATATTTTTTAAATGTCGTATTACATTTAAAAAGAATTACAAATATTGGAAATTTAATTAGTAATCTTATATGAAAAATAATATGCTAATTACAAAATAATAGAAATAATATTAAAATAATGAAAAAGTGAAATAGTGAGGCTGAGTAGTAGTTCTCCAAATTTGAAGAACTACTATCCATCTCTCTATCAGTAGAGAATAGAGAGATTTTTAGAGTGTGGTTGGAGATCTAATTCTCTATTTTACTCTCCAAATATAGAGAATGAAGAGTAAAATAGAGAGGTGTTGGAGATGGTCTTATAAGATAATTAAATTGTTGTAACTTATAATATTTTTTACGAAATTTTTAAATAAATAATAAATTTTAAAAATACAAATAAATAACTCTAGCCTTAATTATTAAAATCACCTAAATGAAGCTCCACCAAATGCGTTAAAGTAGCTGCCAATTGTGCCCATTTCTAGATTTTGTAACCATAAGAGTTAATGACATTGTACCTTTTCATAGTAGCGAAACATATTTGTTGTTTAAGTTATGCACCAATCGTGTTTTATTTTATTTTATTGAAATGATCAAACTGTCCTTCCAGGCCAAAGAAGCATGTTGACCTGCTACTTGCTTTGGCATGGAAACTCCCTCTTATAAGATGGTTAATTATGAGACAATGTTTTGGTACATATCTACGATGACTTTCTTATTATCGTCACTAAAAATATACGTTTTTGTGGCGACCTAGAGGGTTGCCACTAAAACTATTACTGTAACGACATGTTAGGTCGTTGTGGGTACTAAAGCTTCTTATTTCATAAAAGACTCTTTCGGTAGATTTTAAATAAGAAATTTGAACTATTTGTTTAACTATAGTTATTTAGTTGAAGAATATTTATTATGTAATTAAATTAGTTGGTGGTTAATGGGTCAAATCCATAATTTATTTAAGGGAAACTTTCGCAAATAGCCCACTATAATCAACTTAATTATGCTTCATAGCTATAGTTTGCATATTCAAGGACTGTAGTTACACTTTAAAATGCCTCGTTTGTATAATTCACGGATTTGTATAATTCACGGGTACATTTGTATAATTCAATTATTTTTATATAAATTCAAAATAACAAATTTATACAATTACTAACATCAGAAGTGTAAATAGTTATACAAATTATACTATACATGTAAAATCTCGCAATTTGAAATAGTTAGGAAGAAGCTAAGAACTGGAAATAGTCATTTTTGGAAATAATGAAAATTTGGAAATTTGTTTAAGTTAGGAAAAGTTGAGTTTTGATCAAATTCAAGTGGCCATAACTCCTAGCTCAGGATGAGTTAGGTGTACTTCCAGATATGGTTGGAAATCTCTTGGAATTTTCTTTTCAACGCCGTCGAGTTTGCGCGATTCCGAGTTCGTATGAGTAAGTTATACCCTTTGGAAATTGTGTTGTTCGGATAAGGAAAGTCCAATCCGGATTTTGGAAGGGTAGTTTGGTCTTTTCCTTAACCAACTTAATTAAATCGTTTTTAGAAGTTTAATTGGGGTAAAGTCAGATTTTAGTCAGTTTTAGAAAACTGAATTTCACGCTAGGGCTTGGAGATAATTCTATTAAAATAAAGCCCTAAATGAGTCCAAATTGTGGACTCATCAACACCCACAACTAGAGCCGTCAAAAAGGGTTGGCCTAGCCCCACTCAGCCCGAGCCTCATGGGACAAGGAATTTGAAGGGCTGGGGAGGGTCGGGCCTTCATTTGGTAGGGCCTAAAAATGCTCAACCCAACCCGACCCTAGAAGGGCCGAGGGCTGGGGCGGGCTAGCCTTTTTTTTTTCTTTCCAAACATATAATTCTATAACATCAAGAAAATGAGAAGATTTTCAAATCAAATATGGCAAATAATGGTGTTGTTTCAATAATACTAGCAAATATCTAGTGTAATTAACATGTATCTCGCATACCAGATACACGAGTGAGATAAGAGAGTGACAAGCAAGATGGGAGGGAGGCGAGAGCACGAGATTTGTATCTGTATCTTAGATACATGCGAATCTACTTGGATAAAGTGTATCTAGAATAAATTGACCTACTTTTGAGTCATATATTCTGAGATACATGTATCTGGGTACGAAGATTCATAATATTACAACATAGCGTGTATTCAAATAATTAGATTATATACTAGTGAGATTATTGTAAATTACTCTTAAATAAAAAGTTTTGGCCAATGGGCCGACCCCGACCCAGCCCCAATCAAACCTCAAGGGCCAAGGGCTTATATGGGTGGGGCTTATAAGCCCTAGTTTTAAATGGGCTTGAAAAATCTTATCCCAACCCTACCCCAGTAACGGATAGGGTTGGGCCAGCCCCTTGGGCTAATCCCATTTTGACGGCTCTACCCACAACTTAAACTTTTGTTTGTCCTCAAGTAAAACTCAAGTTCGGCAGTTCAAAAAGGATGTCTCGAACAGTGCTACACAAGACTCAATCATGAATGCACACACAAGACTCAATTTACTCATGCGTAGATCAAATGTGCACTCAAAGTTTCAAGTTGTGACACACCATTATCAAAGAATCTCAAGCTCACTATACTTGCTTCAAATGCAAGTTCAAGCTCAACAAAAAAAATCAAATGCCCTCACACAAAAGAATGATTCCATATTCACACACAATGGTTCAACAATTTAAAGTTCCGGAATCAAATGCAATGCTCACACTCACAAAGAAGAACACAATGCATGCTTTCACCCATAGGTTTACCCGTATTTTCCAATAGACAATTGTTTCAGCTTACTCAAAATCAAAAAGGTCTTTTCAAGGCTTGTAATGGGGATGAGTGCAAAGGTATGGTAATTTAGGCCCAGTGACTTTCATCCTCATGAAATGTGGTGCTCACAACACTTTCTTTCCTCTTTTTTCATCATTTTGTTTAGTGCTCATAAGTCATTCTAGTATTCACTTTCCATGGATTGTTTGGAAACCCCATTTCTTTTGTACTTTATTCCACAACTTTTTCATTCTTTTTCTCTTTTTCTTTCTTTTCTTTCTCTTCTCTTTTTATTTTATATGGAGGGGTTCCATTTTTCTTAAAACCATAGGTTAAAAGAGACTTTTCTTGCACTTCTTGACTTGCCTTCTCTTTTCACCACACCCCCAACTTAGGCTTTTGGCCTAAGTTGGATATTCACTCAACCACAAATCAAGTGGACTATAGGTAGTGGATTAAGGGAGGTAATGTTTTCATCAAGTTTCTTCCAAGGAAAGGTAAGGTTCAAGGGGTGTTCAAAAGAGGTTCACATACTCACAAGGTAGGCCACAAAAGAGGTATATGTCAAATTGGCTCACACTCTTCGAAGTTGCCTAAGATTATATCAAGAGATAGCCTTACTTAGTCGACCAGACCAATGGGGAAAATTCTAGGTGTTATCATGCATGGTTCACAGTAAGCTCATCACACAAGGCATCGATACCAAAGTCAAACAAGACTCCACACTTTCGCTAGTGTGCAACGATCATCACAAGAGACTCGATTTGATAATTGGCTAGTTACAACGAGATGCAAAGAGTTCACATATTGTCTATGCAAGTTCATTTGGCCTCATCGTAGCTGCACATTCATGTTTGTTCGATTATGAGCACAATTCAAGTCATCGGTATTGACCGTGACCGTTACTCAAATTTGTGAGTGAATAGCCACATTCAACACATACAAGAGGTGGCAATTTTTATTTATTTAGGAAGGATCAAAAATAATTTTCAATCAGAAATCAAGGAGCCACAAGCTCACACCTTCCACAAAAACTAGTGTATAACATAATATTAAGCATAATGACCGAAATACACAAATATATAACCAGAGCATCAATCACAAAAGAATGATGGGCTTCACCCCACCACAAATAAAAGACATTTGTCCTCAAATGCAAATAAACATCACAAAAAGTCAAAAATAAAGTAAGACAAAGAGGGAGGTAAAGAGGGGATCCTATCTATGCAGTCGCTCCATCTTTCGGGGCTTCAGTGCCCGGAGTAGTGCTCGAGATCTGGGCATCAGTACCTGGAACTATCTCAAAAACATCAACAGTGTTGGCCCACTAGGGGTGGCCACCTGCGAATCCGCCCAAAAGGCCTGCACAACTGCATAGAATCCCCGAGCCCATGAAGGAACATCAAGGTTTCGTGGAATAGTTGAAATGGGCTTCCGACAAGAAGATGCATAGATTCCTCGGGCATCCTTGCCCTTTTCATTATCCTCCTTCCCACCAGATGTGGAAGGTTTGTTACATTTGCCTTTGGATGCAACTGCCTCTACGTTGGAGACGATAATCTTTCCCTTCGTTCGGGGTGGCCTGTTTCCACCTGCAACCTTAGGTTTGGCCATGTCTACAAAACTTTTATGCCAAATAATATGAAATTGAGATTCTATGCGGCAAAGTGTTCCAATTCCAAGCACAGATCAATAACCAAAATACTCTAAGTGTGCAAACATATAAAAAAACTAGAGTGGGAGTGTGAGTTTGGGCAAATAAAAAGTGAGGGAAAGTGAAAGAATCAACAGTCTTAAACCTTTGGCCTATTTAAAACCGTTTAGTTATCGCCCATTCGGTGACATTAGTCGTGCTCGCCAATCTACTTGGTGACACGCCGACTGGTCACTTACCTTGCTGAGTTTTACAGGACCTTCAGTCAAAGTGAGGGTCAAAACCAATCTACATCAGGATCGCCGACCTCCTCGGCGATTTGCCAAGTTGCTCTTGGGCTCGCCGAGTTTTACAGGCTCCAAGTTGAAATTGTGTTGTTCCAAATGGCAGATCAACTCGAGCAAGTCGACTTCTTTGGCGATACACCCACTAGATCATTTGTTCGCTAATCCTACATTTTTCAAACACGTTCCACACTCAAACCTACAAAATCAACACACCATTATTTACAAAAACAAAACTAAAGCATTTAAGGGGTTTTGGGTTGCATCCCAAACTGCGCCTTAGTTAACATCGTGGCACGACGCAAGTCAACGCTCAAATTACAATTTTAGGGTTAGCCATAGTATCATTAGGCAACCCCTTATTTTGCTGCGAGTAGAGGTGAGGCAACACATGACCCATAAGGGTTTCGAGCAGTTGGATAGATCTGGAATGAGAATCAATCATCTGTTTCGTCACTTTGATGCTCTCCTTCATCTCGTCCAGTACTTTATCATGCTCAGTTACCTTGTGTAGAATGATTAAGAGCATTCCTTCGACACGTTTGTTCTCGTTGTCCTTAGGCCTTCTTCGCTCATGATGAGGGATGTATTTATCCTTCCTTTTGCATAGGACTTCGATCTCCACTATCTTTTTAGCCAACTCATCCATCTGAGTCATCAACGTGGCCAACATGAAGTCCTTCTCTACTTCTTGGTTCTTCTCGGCCATGTGATCAAGAAGTTGGACTGCTATCACATATGGTTGTTTTGCAATGCCACCCGGAATGAGTTGATGCGTCAACACCTTGTTTCTAGGACCAAGACTTCTGTAGAAACAGTTAAGAAGGACTATATCGGGAATTTCATGGGTTGGGCATTGAATTATCAGTTCTTTAAACCTTGCCCATGTCTCATGGATCCATTCACCTTCCAATTTTTTGAAGGTTAGGATGCAATCCCTGAACATCATTACTTCTAATGGAGGGAACTCCATTTGCTCACGAGTTCTACTCAATAGTCTCACCTCTTCTGCTATAAAGCACACACAAGCAAAACACAAGACTGAAAGTTAAGTGACTAAACTACAACTAACAAAAGCAAAATTCGACTCAACTCGAAATCCTCAAGTAACACCACTCCCCGGCAGCGGCGCCATTTTTATTTTTGCGTAATCAAGACACAACTTCCGATTCAAGTGTCTACGATTGTACAATAGTAATATAACCCAACCGAATAAGTTGGGGTCGAGTCCTAAGGGAGCGTTTTCTGAAAATTGAGAGTTAAGTATGAATATGCTAGAGTTAGCCATAGCTAAAAACATTATCGAGTAAAAACATGATAAATTAAGGGGTTGACATGAATGCCAATTATCAATAGGGAGTTTGTATTCAATTAATGAACAAAAACATTGAAATACAAAGATGCGAATATAAAAGACGGGATTCTTGGGATGTGATAGGAATACGGGATAAACTACACAATCAGGTAAATGCTATTGATAATCAATTGCTGAACATTTGTAACTAAGCTAGACTTTAGTGAGGGTAAATTCTCTCTCGAGCAACTTACCCTGAATCAACGCGGTTTCTCTAGAACACCGAGTTGCCGCTTTTAAGCACAACTTGTACCTTAGCGCATTCACTCTCTCGAGTTGAATGTGTGGGAAAAGTCCTAGGATTCACTCTATCAAGCAGAACCCATGACGACCCAATAACCACCGGCTATCGATTTAGTAGTCTTAGTTTTAAAACCTCTCTCTCCAGCAAACCAAAACACTAAGATGAAATCGTATTTGCAACTACAATACCATAAAGTTCAAACACAACTACTAAACAAAATCACATTTAAACAACAAATAGACTAACAATAAGCAATACCCAATAGGAAATTTAACACATATTCACAAAATCATACCCCAAGAATTGGGGTTTTAGCTAGACATAGAGAAAAAGAAGAAAATGATACCAAATCGAAGTAACATCAACTGGGTATGATTTATATTCACTTCAATCAAGTCTAAATTGAAGAATATTCGACACCCACTTCCAATTTCTTGGAATTGGAAGTCTTCAAATCTTCAAAAGCTAAGCAAAATATTCTCTACTTGAAAACTTAGAAAATAAAATTGTTGTATCTGAAATTGCATGCTAAGATAAAAATTCAAACTAGTATATATAGTTGTCAAAAAATGTGTTGCGAAGGTTCACTCGACGCAGTTAGTCGGGATCACCAATGAACTCGACAATCTACCCTTTGGTATGCGTCATCGCCTTTCAGCTCTTGCCATTAGCATCTTCGCGTTCTAGATTATTGGGTGATATAGTACTGCCTCGCAGAACTGTTCGGCGACACGTCGACTGCTCCTTTTCATCGCCGACTTGATCTTTTTCCTTCAAGGCTCAGCACACTGGAACTTTTGGCGAGGTTAAGGCCATTCGGTGACTCGTTGATTGCATTATGCGATCCTCAGGCCTTCTTTTCTTCGTCTTTTCAGCAGTTTCATTCCATTTGGCCAAGTAGTGTCCATGTTTTGCCTCAAACTCCAAATACCTGAAACTTAAGGATTTACATCAGTTATTGAGACAAAATATGCATTTGAGGGCACTAATTCTATTAAAATAAATCCCTAAGTGAGTCCAAGTTGTGGACTCATCAAATGGCTTGAGTTATTGAAAGATTATGACATGAGTGTTCTCTATCACCCTGGAAAGGCAAATATGGTGGCGGGTGCTCTTAGTTGATTATCTATGGGAAGTGTTGCTCATATTGAAGAAGACAAGAAAGAGTTAGTTCAAGATGTTCATAGATTGGCACGATTGGGTGTTCAGTTTGTGGACTCTACCAAGGGTGGTGTTATGGGTCCACAATGGTTAAGAATCGTTTTTAGTGGCAGATGTGAAATCCAAGCAAGATCTTGATCCAATTTTGGTTTACTTAAAGGAAGTGGTGCTTAAGAATTTCTTTGAGGCTTTCTCCCAAGGGGTCTTGATCCAATTTTGGTTGACTTAAAGGAAGTGGTGCTTAAGAAATCCGTTGAGGCTTTCTCCCAAGGGGGAGATGGGGTACTTAGGTATCAATGTCGTTTGTATGTTTCGAATGTTGATGACTTGAGGGAATAGATCTTGTCAGAAGCCCATAGTTCGCGGTATTCCATTCACCTGGAGCCACCAAGATGTACTGTGATTTGCGGGAGGTCTATTGATGGAATGGGATGAAGAACGATATTGCGGAATTTGTGACTAAGTGTCCGAATTATCAACAAGTGAAAGTTGAGCATCAGAAACCAAGAGATTTATCCCAAGACATTAGTATTCCTACTTGGAAGTGGGAAGATGTGAATATGGACTTTATTGCTGGTTTGCCTCGCAGCCGGTGACAACACGACTCGATTTGGGTCATAGTATATTGGATGACGAAATCAACTCATTTCCTTCCCATCAAGGTTTCCTATACAGTGGAGGACTATGCCAAGTTATACTTGAGAGAAATGGTAAAGTTGCATGGAGTGCCTTTGTCCATTATTTTTTATCGTGGTACCCAATTCACTTCTCAGTTTTGGAAGTCTTTCCAAAAGGGTTTTGGTACTCGTATCAAGCTTAGTATGACCTTTCATCCCCAAACTGATGGGCAAGCGGAGAGAACTATCCAAGCTTTCCAAGACATGTTAACGACTTGTGTTATTGATTTTAAGGGTAATTGGGATGACCATTTGCCACTGATTGAGTTTTCTTATAACAATAGCTATCACTCGAGTATTGATATGGCTCCATTTGAGGCATTATATGCTAGGAGGTGTAGATCTCATATAGGATGGTTTGAGGTGGGTGTTGCCCTAATAGGTCCTGAGTTGGTACATGAGGCCATAGAGAAAGTTTGACTGATTAGAGAGGTTGAAAATGGCTCAAAGTCGACAAAAGTTATATGTCAATGTAAGAAAAAAAGATCTTGAGTTTGATGTTCATGATTGGGTTTACTTGAAAATTTCACCCATGAAGGGTGCAATGAGGTTTGGTAAGAAAGGGAAGCTTAGTCCCCAATATGTAGGCTGATGTTTGCGTAATCAATGACACAACTTCCAATGCAAGTGTCTACGACCGTGCAATGGTATAATAACCCAACCAAGGGTTGGGGTCGAGTCCCAAGGGAGTGGTAGTGAAAATAGTAATTAACCTAGAATCTTATTCTAATTAGCTGTAGTTTGAGAAATTTGCGAATAAAACCTAGTAAATTTGATGGGTAACACAAAAAGTGTCAAATATCGATGGGGGTTTTGTCACAAGATTAAATCAAAACAGTAAAATATAAAGGAAATCAAGTATGGGAAGAGATTCTTGGAATGTGACCGCAATATATATTGGTATAGATCATTGGGTACATGCTTTCGATAGGAAATTTGCAAGATAATAGTGACTAGGCTAAGCTTTAGATGGAAATAAGTTCCCTCTCGGGCAACTTACCCCGTTTCAAATGGGTTCCTCTCAGACACCCATTTCCCGCATGAAGGCCAGCCTACGCCTTACCCCACTCACTCTCTCGAGCTGAGTTTTAGGATATGGGACTAGGGCTCACTCTCTCGGGATGAACCTCATGTCGACCCATTCCTTAGGCCATCAGTCTAGCAGTCTTGGTTTCGCGACCTCTCTCTCGAGCAAGCCGACAACACATGGGTGGTTTTGTATTTGCAACTACAAACCCATTAAATTAAACCACAACCACTAGGTGAAATCACCATTAAAATACATCTAACCTATCAGCAAGCAAAACCCAACAATAATATCAACACATATTTGCTAAATCATACCCCAAGAATGGGGTTTTTAGCCACACAACAAGAAATAAGAAATTATACGTAAAATGATGTTGAAATTAAGTGAGTATAAGAAATTAAACCTTGATTTAAGTAAAGAAAGAAGAATAGAGAAGACCCACTTCCAATTTGAGGAAGATGAACTCCTTTCTTCTTCAAGTCCTCCAAAAACCCTCTCCAAACTTGAGAGAAAATATCAAAGCTAAAGTAAAAATTACAATAATGTTTAGACTTTCCTCTCTCTCTTTAAAAACTAGTAAAGATTTTAGTGTTTATAGACTTCAGAAAATAGTGCTGGCGGATCACCCGGCGAGGTTAGTCGCGAATGCGAAATGACTCGGCGATTCACCATTCTTCTATTTCACAGCCGTTTGTGCTTTGCCTTCAGCATCTGTGCATTCTGGATCATTGGGTGATATACTTTTGCTTCGCGGAACTGATCGGCGAAGCGTCGACTGCTCCTTTCATCGCCTTTTTAATCCTTCTCCTTTTGGGCTTCGCGTACTGGAACAAAGGGCGGAGTGCATCCCTTCGGCGAATCTCCAAGCATGCTTGGTGATGCTCAAGCTTTAGCTTCTTTGTTCTTTTCAGCCTTTTTGTTCTTTTTTGCGCCAAAGTGTCCATGCTTCCATTAAAACTTCAAATACCTGAAACTTAAGTGTTTTCATCAGATATTTAGACTAAATAAGCATTTGAGGACACTATTTCTATTAAAATAAAGCCCTAAATGAGTCCAATTTGTGGACTCATCATAGGCCCATATCATATTTTGAGACGTGTTGGTAAGGTTGCTTACGAGCTAGATTTGGGAGATGAGTTGGCATCGGTGCATCAAGTTTTCCATGTCTCTATGTTGAAGAAATGTGTTGGTGATCCAACATCCATAGTTCCCTTAGAAGGTTTGGGAGTTAAGGAGAATCTTTCTTATGAAGAAGTTTCTATTGGGATTTTGGACCGATAAGTCAAGAGGTTGAGAAATAAGGAAGTAGCTTCCGTAAAAATATTGTTGAGGAATCACTTAGTTGAGGGTGCTACTTGGGAGGCCGAGGCCGATATGATGTCTGGATACCCTCATATCTTTCCTTCTACTCCTACTCTAGCTTGAGGTAATGAGTTCCTCATGGTTTGTCCTTTATTTTGGAGTCATGTGTCTTATGTGTTTCCATGATTTCCTTACTATGCATGATTTATGAAAAGTTCAAATTTTGTGAAAATGAGTCAATTTGATTTATTTCTACATGTTTATGTAAGCATGAATATGAATTGCATGTACTACTTGATATGATGTTGTGAGCATGTCTTTAGCTTGAAGTTGATATTTCCTCCTTGGATATATGCATTGGAGTATGTTGCTAGCTTGGAGTTGATGTTTCCTCCTCGGATTTATGCATTGCATGCATAATGAGTTGTTAGATTTAGTTTCACCCCTCTTATGATGTTTTGAGAACATCTTAGCTTGGAGTCGATAGTTCCTCCTTGGTTATATGCATTGCATTGTAGGTTGGGTTGTTAGTTCCTCTCCTACTCTTTTTGTACTATCTTGAATCTCATTCGAGGACGAATGATCCCAAGGGGGAGATATTGTAACACCCTGGATTAGAAAAAGCGCAAATTACCCATTTCCAAAAGTTGCAAGTGTCAACCCGTGTTGGCCACCCACGGCCTGTGGATGGGACCACGAACCGTAGGTGTAGTTCGTGGTTCATCACCTTGGCATTGCCCAAGAAGGGTCAGAACCACAGCCGGACCAACAGACCATTGGTGGAACCATGGTCCGTGGTTGAATCTCGTGGTCCAAGACCCTGAATCGGAGTTTTTGACCACCATTGATGGCCATGCAGGACGGCCTGTCGTCCTAATGACGGTCCGTCGTCAGTGGCCGTGGGTCATCGCTGGCAGTTATTGTTCAGGGTAGTGGGTCTTTTCCTAATTATTTTATCTCTATACTACATCGTTTTACCTTTCACTAAGACCCCTATATAAGTATTTTAGCCCCCAAATTTCCCAATATAAATTATTCTCTCAATTCACCAAAAAGAAGACTCTCTAAAAAATTTCTCTCTCTAGAACTTGAAGAAGAAGAAGGATTCAACCTAGGGTTTCAAGTGAAGTCTCAATTCCTTCATTGAAGATAAGCATTTGGCGTTGAGGTATGATAGTTTTCATCCATGGATTCATTCCATTCATGGAGTTCCAAAATTCCTCTATTTTCAAAGTTAGAATTCCCCAATTGAGTTAGGGTTTTCTTCAATTGTCATCAATTCTTTTGATTATTGATTTAAATGATTTATTTATGATCTCTTATGCATGAATTGATGAAACACTATGATTTTATGATGATTCCCCTATGAACCCATGTTTTCCCCCATGTTTTCAAGTTATGATCATGTGATGTGGAATTTTGACTATGAAGGAAGAGTTTTATGAAATTAAGAATGTATTGATAGCTTTAAATGAACTTATGATGAAATCCATATCTAACCCATGTTTTCTAAATGTTGATGATTGGAAGTGGGTTTTGAACCTTGAAAGGTGAATTATGGAATTATGCATGTTCTTATGAAATCTATGAAAATGTTTAAGGGTGCTATGAGAGTAAAGTATCAATGATGATGTTGTTATTGTGTTATTGAAAGGATTTCTCATGAAACACATAAAAGCATGATGTGAAGTGTTTTCTCACATAACAAAGGATTCTAAGGTTGAAAGGTTTTCTCACCTAATTGAATCAAAGATTAAGAGATATCCTAATGAAACCTAGCTTCGATTGGTCATTGGATGATACCTTTCTATGGATGATGACTTAGCTTGGATTGGCAAGATGACGTGTCCTTCCATGGATAATAAGAACAAGTAAGAATGACTATTTCGTGGGATTTATGCTTAGCACCGAGAGGAATTTAAGATGGAAGCTCTCCCGTTAGTAGAGGTCGGGTGTCTATAAGCAATCTCCTTATCCCTTACCTATGTTCCCCCATAGGATGTTGGTCGAGATAGACCTTAGCTAGTTGATCCACCTAAGCTAGACTACCTTCTTACTGACAGCACAACTAGGTACTGGCACTCAATTAGTAGCGCTGGCACGTCACTCGGCTCCTCGGCTCACTTCGGTAGAAGGTTTGGTCCTTACATTGGCAAGTAGGACAACCCTTTTCGGTATGGGAGACACTGGGGATCATGTTATAGCTCACATGGTCTCTATGTCGGTTAAGGCTAATTCCCCACATTAATAATGAACTAAGGTTACTTCAAGAAGT
>JAJOOR010015709.1:0-26060 GCA_036250505.1 Solanum acaule | reverse complement strand
TAAAGCTTAGCCTAGTCACTATTATTTTGCAAATTTCCTATCGAAAGCATGTACCCAACAATTTATCTCAACTTGTATTGCGGTCACATCTCAAGAACCTTTCCCCATACTTGATTTTCTTGTTTATTTTGTTGTTTTAGCACTTGTTACAAAACCCCCTTTGATATTTGACACTTTTGTGTCACCTCTTTTGCATTTACAATGTCTTTTATCGCAAATGCCTTTAACTACGACTAACTTGAACGAAATTCTAATTGGTTATTAATTCTCAAAACCGCTCCCTTGGGACACGACCCTAACCCTCGGTTGGGTTACTATATTATCAACGATCGTAGACACTCATATCGTAGGATAGTGTCGTTGGTCACGATAAGCATCAACTACTTAAGCTTAATATTCAAGACAAAACTAATGAAAATTTATCTTTAAAAAAACATCAATTTAGTACAGTCTACTCAATTTAATTAAGATCTTATAAAAATAACAGAAACATAATAACATTGAAGAAGAGAAACACAATTCAAGAATATAGTTACAACATAAGTAAAATTAGTCGTTTGTGAGAAAATTAAAACACACGTGAGCACATGGGACTAAATTCAAAATATGCATGAAAATATTCCAATAAAAGTAATCCAAGAAGAGGACAAAGCTAACACATGCCCGTTAAAGTCCTATAAGAAACAATATAATTTCTTACCCTTAAGAATAGAAGAATAATCACAACAGTGGAAAAATACAGTACAACCAAGGATATATAACTTGAATCTTAAATAGGAAAAATCAAAGAAAGAAAAGAAGATTTTAGCTTTGGTAAGAAACAATCAATCACTAAATTATTATCAAGAGACAAAGTCTAGCAGAATCGAGGGTGCACATTAAATGCAATATGAGCACAAAACTGTGCCTATGAAAAGAAATAGAAGCACAAAAGATTTGAAAAACATACCCAAATAAATTGGAGAACTGTACCACTGAAGGAGGGGAATTGGACACAGGGATACAAAATATAATATTGTGGGTATTTAGGAAAACACACGTGGTTTGCCAAATGGAAAGAGTGCAGTACACGTGTCTTCGTTTATTAAATATTACATTGTTTTCCCATGTAGTTGACTTTAATATAAGAATATTGTAAGAAGCTACCATAAATGATGTTCTACAACACAATAACAGTAATGCATTAGGGGAGGGGTGGGTATAAGAAGAATGTTTTCAGCTTTTTTGCATCATGTCCTAGCATTATCTTTTGGAAGTCAATCTTATGTCTACTACTCTGTGTCTACCAATAGAATCAACACATTATCTAACACTACTATAAATTATTTCTCCAGAACCATAACCTTCCTTAGATATAAAAATCCTTATGTTAGAAGGACAATAATATGGAGTGTTCAAGTAATAGAGGGTCTTATCGTTGTTACATGAAGTTTCACATTTTCTATTTCATATTGAGTTGATTGGTACTTCTAGAATTATTCCCAATTGATAGATGTATACTTTCTCTGATTCTTTCGTACTTAATCTGTAGTATATGGTTGATGGAGCAAGCAAGTTTAAGAAGTCGGAAATTAAGCAAATTGTTCAATTTATATTACTATAGATAAATGGTTCTTTAATTCTTTCACCACTTATGTAGGAAGTTTCTCTTATTTGAAAACCATAAATCCAATGAAAAATCAATCAATGAAGTATATCGCAATCCCAAATTAATTGGTTTCACTATCAAAATTATCTTTATCCATTCCACTATTCGAGCCAATCTGAAATGAAATTTGTTTCTTCTTGTCCGTTTCATATAAATCAAAATTATTAATAAGCACGGTAATGGCATACTCAAAATTGAAATCTATATCTCATTTCTCTTAACAATTGTTCCTATTAATTAAATTTAGAGGGACCTACCAATAATAATTAGATAAAAGTTATCAAACTTGCCAAGCATCAATAGTGCATTGAAAATCCTGTAGCCATTGATCGGCTTGTATGTGAACGGTGTTAAGGTACAATGGATTTAAGGCCTCTTTGACTATGTTATGTAGCTTCATGGTTCTTTCCTTCAACTCCAAGAAAATTTCCCCAAAATCCTGGTTCTAAATCAGTAGACACGGAAATAAATATTCAGGTACCCATAAATCATAATTTGAATTAGAATTTGTCAAGTGTTGTAAGGTAAAAGTTCAATGTTTATTTCTAAAGAGAGAAGGAGAGAGAAAAAGAGATGTAGATGGAGAGGAAGGGCCGGGGAGACGCATAGTAAGATAACAATGTAGCAGTTAAATTATAGGTTAAATGACATTCTTACCCTTGATCGTCATTCTCATGCTTTCCGAGATATGTTTTTCTATCCATTCTCCGATATTTTCATGTCCCTTGTGAATTCTTTTGTCACAAGAACTCATAGAAAATTCAGCTTTACTGCTAGAAATTCACCATACTCTTATCTCTTTCATCTCGATTACCTCCATATCCCTGTATGAGCAAAAGACGATCAGTTAGAGCAGCTAGCTCCCAATATTTTAAATTACTTTTCATCTTTAGTTGACATCCATCTTCAGGGAGTAAGTATACAATTTAACATCACAATCAAGAGCGAAATCCATATGCCTTGAAATTAGTACCATTCCAAGTTTTATCCCATTTGGAGTGAACATGAAAAATAAATATTACTTTAAAGTGTATAAATGCTTCTTCATTATTCACAAATAATTTACAATTTGAAAAGATAATTATATTGTAACTAAAAATTTGACCAACTTCATAAACTTCTTGAACCTACAACTTAAGTTTATTTTGGTCTTTCCTTCTCTCAATGGTCAGAAAATGTTGAGCAAACTTGAAAACAACCACGAAATGGGTAGTCGATGAAGAGAACTGAGAATACTGATGAATCTTTTTGTATTTAGAATATAGATGAAATATATATTTTCAAAGAAAAATAAAAGCATGTGAATGGAAAAAAAATAAGCACTAAATCAAGATGGATAAAAAGGATAACAACCATGAAATTGGGGAATTCAATGAGAACTGAAAATAATTTGGGGAAAATTGAAAGAAACACTGCCTGGAATTACAACGAAATGGCAAGAACTCAAAGAACACTTGAAAGAATGAAGAACAGTGAAGTAATCCAGATCTTTTGAATTCTTGTGGATCCCGTTAGAAATAAAAATATGTTTCCAGAACTATCTTGAGGGTTTAGATAGGGGACATAATATTAAAGTGAATAGGCTGTATATATATTTTTTATCATTATTTATTATTTACCCTTGCATGATAATATGATTACAAATATTCCAGTGGTCCTCTCATCACATTTCTATATAATAGAAATATTATATATATATATAAAAAAAATTTGAAACTCTTAAGTATTTATGAAATAGAACCTTTGAACTTCCCTCTTAACTTTACTTCGATTTGAAAAATATGAGTTTAAGAACGAGGATTAGGACATGTATAAGATTTCTCAATGATTTACAGAGATTTAGATAGTTGGTAACAAGAAAAGAATGGCAACTCAGCTCAAAGGAACAAGTATGAAACGAGAATAGAGAAGGAAAGTGGTCTAATGATCCAAGCACTATGGTGGCGCATCGCGCCAGGCCTGCATTTACTGGGGTCTAATTGGGTGCACTGGTGGCATCTTGCACCAGGCCTGGGGGCGTGTCGCGTCAGGCTTGCATTTACTAGAGGTATGCATGGGAGCATTGCTGGCACCCTGGTGGCGCGTCGTGCCAGGCCTGCATTTATTGGGGGTCAGATTGGGCGCACTGCTAGCGCCCCGCACCAGCCCTGGTGGCACGTCACGCTAGGGCTACATTTACTAGGGATCTTATTGGGCACACTACTGGCGCCTTGGGCGCACGATGCCCCACCCCAAACCTAGAACTTTGACGAATTTTTCTTTTTCAATTCATGGCCTAACTCATCAAAAATCGAATGGTTCATCCCCAAACCCATTTAGATTAATAAACCAATAAAACTCATTAAAACCCCCACTAAAATTACATCAAGAAAATCACTCATTTTCAAAACCCTCACTTTAACAATTTAACGAGACTCTATTGATAAGGAATGAAACAAAACCTTAAGAATTAGTCAAGAACATTTACATAATCAATTTCATGGATAATTTAATTAAAGAAATACATGTTTGGCGCAAGGATGAACAAATCCATCACTATGAGAAACCTTACGTACCTCAAAATAATAAAGTTCTTGGTGATTTCCCCAAAACCTTGAAGAACTCATGAAACCTCCTCTTTTTTCCTCTTGAACTTTTCCCTAACATGCTTAAACATTTTTGAGAGAATTAAAACTGATTTCGATTAGTTTAGACCTCTATTTGGGTGAGCCAAAATGTGTGGACCTAATGGGTTAAGGAGAAGACCAAAATACCCCTACTTAAAACGAATGAAAAGGCTCTATCTAGAGAGGTTGCACTCAAATGGGCATAACTCCTTCATACAAGCTCGGATTTTAGCAAACTCAATAGCTTAGAAAAGAGGACTTGAAGACCTTCGATTTGATACCTCCTGGGCAACCTAACTCATTCTGTGCTAAAATTTATGGTTGTTTGAAGTTGACCCAAAAACTCAAAATTTGAAGAGTAACTTGCATGACTCTAAATTTAGTTCTTTCTAGTTTAGCTCTTTCTAAGATCGGGGTGTTACATCTTTATTTATTTAGGACTTTTAAGTTGAAGAAAAGTAAATCCATTTTCACTTAGGCCTTTCAAGTTGAGGAAAAGAAAAACTTATTGTTTATAATTCTCAAATGAAGTTTCAAAAGGGCAAATGTAACATTTCGGAAACTAGAAGACTAAACTAGAGCCTAACATAAGGGTTAGAGTCGTAAATAACTCCCGATACTCAATATATAAGTTTTGGGTTAAGAAATCAAGGTATGACCCCCCCCCCCCTCCCGCAGGACCAAACATGGGTCCTTGAGGAGGACCTTTCAAAAAGTAACAAAATTGTGTTTGGGCAGTCCACCCACGAAGGGGAACCATGGCCAGTAGGTGGACCCACGCCTCATGGGTGAGGGCCGTTGGTCAAGGCCCCAGGAACCATGCCCCAGAACCCCTACCACAATTCACCAGCATGGATCGTGGGTCCTACCACGGTCCGTCAGTGGTAGGTATGGATGGGGCCTGGGAACTGCCATCTGGCAGTTATACTTAGTGGTGTTTAGGGGTTTTCCATTTTTAGTTAATGTTAAGTGACGTCATTTTATACTAAATTAGAACACCTATATAAAGATTTTAAGTCACTAAAATAAGTCATCTTTCTCACAATTCCAAAATCCCAAATCAAAACCAACTTTTCCCCAAAATTCTCTCTCTAAGAACTTCAAGGAAGAAAAAGAAGAAAGTGGAGGCTAGGGTTGAAGAAGTAAGATTTTCTACTCAATTTCATGGGGATTCATCACCAAGGTATGGTAGTCCTTCATCCATAGATAGTCTTTATCCCTGGAGTCCCTCCAAACTCAATTTCAAAACTAGTAATTCCCCAAAAGCTAGGGTTTTACTCCAAGTCATGGATTCCTTTCTAAAAGTGATTCTAATGATTTATTTACTTTATATTATGATTGAATTGATGATTTATTATTATTTTTATGTTGAAATCCACAAGAATCTATGAAATCCCTATATTCCTAATTTATGACCTTGTGATGTCGGTGAATTGATGAAAGAAGGATACTATGAGATTATGCTTGTAGTAATTGAGCTATGTGAATTATGTTATTATCCATTTCTAATGTAGTAATTCTAGATGTGTTGATTAAGATGAGCTTTGACCTTTGAAAACGCAAGATATGATATAATGCATGAATTACGAAGGTTATGTATATGCAT
This sequence comes from Solanum acaule, assembly GCA_036250505.1. NCBI lineage: Eukaryota > Viridiplantae > Streptophyta > Magnoliopsida > Solanales > Solanaceae > Solanum > Solanum acaule. The sequence goes on along the minus strand of JAJOOR010015709.1, from coordinate 20,200 downwards.
TAAGAACACTTTGAGAGTGAAGTGTCTATGATTATGATAATGTTGTTGTGTTGATTGAAAGGCTATTCTTATAAACACACGATAAACATGATGTGAAAGGTTTTCTCACGATATGATGATTCTAAGGTTGAAAGGTTATTCTCACCTATTGAATCTATGAGCTATAGTATGAATTATGTTGAATTGAGTGTCAAGACATTCTTTCATGAATATGAACTTAAGGCAAAACTTAATATGTACACCATGGGAATTATTCTTAGCACCGAGTGGATATTGAATATGAGATCAAAGCTCCCATGCTAGAAAGGGCGGGTTTCTAGAAAGTATCTCTTGGGATGGAATCTCCCCCTCTAGAAAGGACGGGTTTCTAGTAGCAATCTATGTATCCCATAAACTAAGTGCCCCTATAGGTCTTTAGCTAGTGGATCCACCTAAAATCTAATATGTGATAGTCTTACCTTAGGCAAGTAGGACAACCCTTTTCGGTGTGGGTAACACCGGATTCCATGTTTAGCTCACATGGTATATGTCGGTTAAGGCTTATTCCCACTATGGCAAGAATATGGACAAGAGTATGAATTATGAACTATGGTTACTCAAGGATCTTTACTTAGCACGGGTGAAATTATGGGATCTTATTCATGCATTGCATAAGTAGACTTTAAGAGTACTTATGGTATGTTTCTCCTATGATATGGTGATTTATGTAATGAACACACTATGACTTATGTTTTTTCATTATCTTCAAAATGATGTTTTAACTTAGGAAATTGCATGCATTCAACTAAAATTTCCTTTGTAGCATGTTTTCAAGGTTTTATGCATGACTATCATACTTAGTGCATTTTTGTACTAACCCATATTTTCCTACATTTTCCACAAGTGTAGGGTCCGGTGTTTGAGGTGATCTTCGTTTGGTTCAAGCTTGGATTAGACTATTCTCCTTTCTTGTGGTGAGTCCTCATGGTTCAATGACGGATGATCTCTTTGTAGTTCTTTTTTCATTGTATTTGACTTTTGGATTATGTTGTAAGGGTTGTGACCCTATTTGATTCAAGGATTGTATAGATGGCTAATCGAGACGAGTTTAGACTTCCGCTTTCCTTTATGAAAACTTTGGACTTGAAAAATGCATTTTACTTTTTATTGTTCTTCACTTATGTTATGATATGCTAAGTGGCTTACATTGTGCCTTTCGGGGTTCTATGTGCCTCGTTACGTCTAGGGGGTAACCTTGGGTCGTGACAAACTTGGTAATCAGAGCACAAGGTCTAGAATTATTCTAGGATGATGTCTCATAAGCCACATCTAGTAGAGTTTTGTTCATGAGTGTGAAGCGCGCCACATTTATGAATGAGAGGCTACAAGATGACTAGGAAATTACACTTCTTTCATTACTCTTAAGTCATGCCATAGAGTTTAGCTCTATAAAGTCCCTCTCCTAATCCTTCTCTTGTGTCTTCAGGATATGAATACACTAAGGTCTAACCCATGAAGAATGGAGGGTGACAATGTGAATGAAGAGGCTCCTCAAGTTCCTCAAGCCCCAATTAATCCTTTGGCTATGTCGGATGTGGAGGTTAGATCATCTTTCCAAATGGTTTCCCAAGCCATGACGGCTCAAGCTCAAGCCGTGAAAACTCAAGACCAAGCCATAACGGCCCAAGCTAACAGAGAGGTTGTAGCTCCAGTAAACTGTAATATGAATTCCGCAGCTTATAGAATGAGGGATTTTGATAGAATGAACTCCCTCCCCCCGAGTTTCATGTCTCAAAAGTAGGAGAGGATCCTCAAGAATTTGTGGAAGAGGTTTATAAAATACTTGATATCATGGGGGTGACTTCGGTTGAGAAAGCGGAGTTAGACGCTTACCAATTAAAGAGTTCAAGTATGGTATACTCAATGGAAGAACGGTAAGCTGGTAGAAGTGGGTCCATAGAGTGGGAAGCATTTAAATTGGCATTTCTTGATAGGTTCTTTCCCCGAGAGATGAGGGAAGCTAAGGTAGAAGAGTTCATTAACCTTTGTCAAGGAGGTATGAGTGTTCAAGAGTATTCTCTAAAGTTTACTCAATTGTCCAAGTATGCTTCGGCCTTGGTGGAGGATTCAAGGGACATGATGAGTAGGTATTTGACGGGTGTGTCCAGATTGGTAAGAAAAGAATGTCGTTCATTAATGCTCCTTCATGATATGGATATCTCTCATCTTATGGTGTATTCCCAAAAAATGTAGGATGATAAACTCCAAGACAAGAATAGGGAAGCAAAAAGAGCAAGGACCGATGATGGGAACTTCTCCAAGGCTATGTCCGAAGGACAAGGTCGACAAAAGTTTAAACAATGGTTTTCCAACCAAGGTTCCTCTAATGCTCCCCCAAGGGTAAATAAGGATAGGGTGTCTAACCTTGAACCTCAAGGAGGTAGTGGTGGTGATTGTTATGTGAATAGGCTGGATTGTGCAAAATATGGGAAGAAACATGACGAGAAGTGCCTAGCCGGCACGGGTGTTTGTTTCGGATGTGGTATGAGTGATCATCAATTAAGGAATTGCCTAACACTTTCGGCCAAGGGTAAATAAGGCAAGCAAGCTCCTCCACACAATTCAAGCTCCAATACTCAAAAGCAAAACCACTTTTATACTATTCAATCCCGAGGTGACCAAGAGAGCTCCCCGGATGTGGTGACCGGTATGTTACAATTCTTTCGTATTGATGTATATGTCTTGTTAGATCCTGGTGCTACTTTGTCCTTTGTAACACCTTATGTGGCCATGAAGTTTGATATACTCCCCGAAGTGTTATTAGAACCTTTTTCAGTTTCTACCCTGGTTGGTGATTCTGTGGTGGATAAGAGGGTTTATAGAAGATGTCCCATTTCATTGTCCCATAGAGTTACTCTTGTTGACTTGGTAGAACTTTACATGTTAGACTTTGATGTTATTCTTGGTATGGATTGGTTGCATGTATGTTATGCCTCTATTGATTGTAGAACTCGGGTGGTTAGGTTCCAATTTTTGAATGAGCCTCTCTTAGAGTGGAAAGGAGGAAATTTTATGCCTAGAGGTCAATTTGTGTCTTACCTTAAATCTAGGAGGATGATCTCGAAAGGTTGTTTTTACCATGTTGTTAGGGTAAAGGATGTAGATTCTGAAACCCCTTCTCTTGAGTCGGTTCTGGTGGTTAATGAGTTCCCAAAAGTTTTCCCCAATGATTTACCCGATATTCCTCCCGAGAGGGAAATAGATTTTGGTATTGCCCTTCTTCCAGATATGCAACCTATCTCTATTCCTCCTTATAGAATGGCTCCGGCAGAGCTAAAGGAGTTGAAAGAGCAACTAAATGATTTGCTAGACAAGGGTTTTATTCAACCGAGTATCTCTCCATGGAGTGCTCCGATGTTGTTTGTTAAAAAGAAGGATGGGTCCCTTAGAATGTGCATTTATTATCGTCAATTGAATAAAGTGACCATCAAGAATAAGTATCATCTTCTTAGAATTGATGACTTGTTTGACCAATTTCAAGGGGCCAGTTATTTCTCTAAGGGTTGTCCTACTTGCCTAAGTATGATAGCCATGCGTAAAACCTTGGAAGCATGCTAAAAAAGACATTTTAGTTGAATGCATGCAATTTGCTAAGTTAAAACATCATTTTGAAGATAATGGAAAAACATAAGTCATAAGTGTGTTCATTACATAAATCACCATATCATAGGAGAAACATACCATAAGTACTGTCAAAGTCTACTTGTGCAATGCATGAATAAGATCCCATATCTCACCCATGCTAAGTAAAGCTCCTTGAGTAACCATAGTTCATAATTCATACTCTTGTCCATATTCTTGTCATAGTGGGAATAAGGATTAACCGACATAGAGGATGTGAGCTAAACATTGAATCTCGTGTTACCCATACCGAAATCTAATATGTGATAGTCTTACCTTAGGCAAGTAGGACAACCCTTTTCGGTGTGGGTAACACCGGATTCCATGTTTAGCTCACATGGTATATGTCGGTTAAGGCTTATTCCCACTATGGCAAGAATATGGACAAGAGTATGAATTATGAACTATGGTTACTCAAGGAGCTTTACTTAGCATGGGTGAGATATGGGATCTTATTCATGCATTGCACAAGTAGACTTTGACAGTACTTATGGTATGTTTCTCCTATGATATGGTGATTTATGTAATGAACACACTTATGACTTATGTTTTTCCATTATCTTCAAAATGATGTTTTAACTTAGCAAATTGCATGCATTCAACTAAAATGTCTTTTTTAGCATGTTTCCAAGGTTTTACGCATGGCTATCATACTTAGTGCATTTTTGTACCAACCCATATTTTCCTACATTTTCCACAAGTGTAGGGTCCTGTTGTTCAGGTGATCTTCGTTTGGTTCAAGCTTGGATTCGACTATTCTCTTTGTTTGTGGTGAGTCCTCATGGTTCGAGGACAAATGATCTCTTTGTAGTTCCTTTTTCATTATATTTGACTTTTGGATTATGTTGTAAGTGTTGTGACCCTATTTGATTCAAGGATTGCAATAGATGGCTAATTGGGACGAGTCTAGACTTACGTTTTTCTTTATGAAAACTTTGGACTTGAAAAATGCGTTTTACTCTTTATTGTTCTTTACATATGTTATGATATGCTAAGTGGCTTACATGGTGCCTTTCTGTCACGACCCAGGGGTACCCTTTAGATGTAACACGGCATACTTGACCCCGAATGGGTCTCATACAAGCCCTTAGCATATCATAAACATAAGTAATAGAAATGATGCGGAATTAAAACTTTTTACAATCGAAGTCTTTTCATAAAATCAAAGGAAGTTTAGACATTGTATCATTAAAGCATCTACTAGAATCGATTATCAATAAGGGTCAAAGCCCTTTACAACAAAGTCTCAAAATAGAACATAAGAAAAGCAACTAGAAGTGAATGACTCTTGTCCTCGAACCATGAGCACTCACCACAAGTCTTGGAGAGAATCAATCCAAGCTTTAGAAAGAAAGGAGGACACCTCAAACACCGGAACCTACATTTTTTAATAAGGTAGAAAATATGGGTTGGTACAAAGATTGCACTAAGTATGGAAGCCATGCATAAAATCCTTAAAACATGTAAAAACAAAAAGGACATTTTAGTTGAAACCACGCACTTTTATCATTTTTAAGAGTCATCATGCACAATAGAGTAAAATACATAAGTCAAACCAATTCATAAGCAACCCTAAGCTATACTTGTGAAATGTATGACAACATCCCATAATCCTATCTAATACTAAGATTCACTTTTAGGCCACCATATTCATACATCTCATACCTTGACCTCATCCATAGCCAATACTCATAGACAAAGGAAATATTCATGTTCATTAACCTGTAACAAGGAAAGCCACTCTTAGTATCAATCCATATCATACATGCATAAGTTCATATATTATCATAGCATAAGAAAAACCACACCATAACCCCTTGCCAAAGCCTACTTGTGCCATGCATAAGTGAAGTCTCATACCCCCACTCACACTAAGTAGAACTCCTTGAGAAGTCATAAGAATAGTTCATGTTATATTCATAACCTTGTCATGTAGGGAAAATAATCTTAACTGACATAGACCATGTGAGCTACATGGAATCCGGTGTCGTGTAACCCCACACCGAAAGAAGGTGTCCTACTTGCCTAAGGTAGAACTAAATGTATTAACTTTTAGGTGGATCCACTAGCTAAAGACCTATGTGGTCACATAGTAACGGGATAGGGAGATTGCTTCTAGAAACCCGACCTATTGTATTAAGAGAGGAGCTTTCATCTCATGAGACTAATTTAGATGACCCGGCCTTTTGAATTGACAGGAGGGCCTCTACCTCATATTCCACATCCACTCGGTGCTACGCATTATTTCCCAAAATTTACATAATTAGTCTTGAATTGCATTTACATATGTGAAGGAACATCTTATCCTTCATTCAACACAACTCATAAAATAGCTCATGGATTCAATTAGGTGAAAATGGACTTTCAACCTTAGAATCATCAATATGTGAGTAAACCTTTCACGTCATGTTCATAGTGTGTTCATGAGAATGGTATTTCAATCAACACAATAACATTATCATATTCATAGACATTTAATGCATAGTCAGGTGTAAGGGTATGGGTAGAATGATCTTGCAACAACACCACATTTACACAATAGTCATAGGATCTTCACTTTCTAAGCGAATCATAAGCTCATACACAATTCTCATCAACATGTACAAACCCTCAGACGTTGCCCTTCAGGGCTATGAATCAAACTCAACCCAAACATATAGAATTTCTACATTATATAGGGGAATATAATGATTCAATAACTCAATCAACATAAACATAATCAATTGACATACTTCTATAATCAATCAACCCACATCATGAATTCACAATTTAGCAATATGGGGGATTCATGGGTTCCTGGGCGGATTTCATCATAATTCAACAATTAATCTTCAATTCAACCATAATCCACCATAATCAACCATAAATCAACAATTGAAAACGTTTTGAAAGAGAGCCTATGACTTAGATTGAAACCCTAGTTTTTGGGGAAATTGAAAGCTTTGAAATCAAGTTTTGAAGGGACTCTATGGGTGGAAGCTACCCATCGATGAAAAGCCACCATACCTTAGGGTGATTCTTCAAACTAATTGAGGGAGATAGCCTTGAATTTGCCGAACCCTAGCTTCAATTCTACTTTTGTTCTTCCTTGAGTTGTAGAGAGAGAATTATTGTAAGGAAGATGAAATTCTTGGGATTCATTTTTGATTCAATCTAAGTGACTTAATTGGGGAAAATTTAAGTCTAAAAATCTTATATACTTACTAGGAAAAGAGTAATTTAATGTAGGTTTAATTTTGGAAGAAAACTAGAGGCCCTTTAAGTTTCAACTTAATTTTTCCCATCGTTCACGACTTGGCTCGCCTAATGGACCACTTGGCTCGCCAAGGGCACTAGGCGACACGCCTAATGGACCCTTGGCTCGCCTAATTTTCCAGTATGCTCCCTAAAAGAGCATCTTAATTAGGCGATGGAGGGGGCCCTTGGGCGATGCTCCAACCAAGTAGGCGAGCCCCGACCTAGCTCGCCTAATTTTCCAGTAGCTAGGTCGTGGGGACAGCCTACTAGGCAACCCCAAGGGGACATGGGAGACTCGCCAAGTCCCTTGGGTGACCATGCTGCCCCTTCGCCAAAAGGTTCAAGGAAGACAAGTTTTTTTTTCCTTCACTCTTCCTTGATAGTTTAGTCCCCTGCCCGCTTCTTATACTTTTACCCTATTCATTTTAGTTCTAATTTAGTCTAAACATTCCCGGAATGTTACACTAACCCTCACGTTAAACTCTAGGGTAGCCTACTAAATTCCGGAGTGTTACATTATCTCCCCTTTGGGAACATTCATCCTCAAATGATGATCTAGACATCTTACAGAAATCAAGACTCAAGACTAACAGCCCATCAGGCATGAAACATCAAAATAATGCACAACTCAAGGGAGGAAACATCAACTCCATCTCAATTACTATCAATAAAACATAAGGAAGTAGGAACTACATCTACCAACCCAAAATGCATTAAATTCAAAACTTCTCATGTTCATAGGAGGAACCCTCTTTAACAAAAGCACACTCAATACAACATCATGTAGCCAATATGCCATCTCATAAAAACATTATAAATCATGTTCATCAACACATCCCATGAAGTTGCGCAACATCATACTAAAATGCACAACAACATGAGGGAATACATAAATCATGAGAAACACATTTTATTACTAAATATGAATTCTCTTCAAGAACATGCATATCATAAGGAAAAATCATGAAGAACACATATAGCACACATGACTACCAAAATACCAAACTCAAGAGAACTACTTACCTCAAGCTTGGGTAGGAGTAGAAGGAAAAAGGTGAGGATAGCAGGATTTCATATCGGCCTCGGCCTCCCATGTAGCACCCTCAACTAAATGATTCCTCCATAAAACCTTCACGGAAGCTATTTCCTTATTTCTCAACCTTTTGACTTGCCGGTCTAAGTTCTTTACCGAAATCTTTTCATATGAAAGACTCTCATCAACTCCCAAACCTTCTAAAGGAATGATGGTTACCGGATCACCAATGCACTTCTTAAGCATAGAAACATGAAATACCGGGTGAACCGGAGCCAACTCATTTGGCAAGTCTAACTCATAGGCAACTTTCCCAATACACTTCAAAATTTGATAAGGGCCTACATACCGGGGACTAAGTTTCCCTTTCTTGCCAAACCTCATCACACCTTTCATAGGTGAGATTTTTAAGTAGACTCAATCATCGAATTCAAATTCTAGATCCCTCCTTCTAACATCGGCATTAGACTTTTGCCGACTTTGGGCCATCCTCAACCTCTCTCTAATGAGTCGGACTTTTTTAATAGCCTCATAAACAAGTTCGGGGCCAATTAGAGCAATCACCTACTTCAAACCAACCAACCAAAGATCTACACCTTCTACCATACAATGTTTCAAAAGGAGCCATGGCAATACTTGAGTGGTAACTATTATTGTAGGCAAACTTTATCAATGGAAGATGGTCATCCCAATTACCCTTGAAGTCTAAAACACATGCCCTCAACATATCTTCTAAGATTTGGATGGTACGTTCCGCTTGACCATCGGTTTGAGGATAAAAAGTTGTGCTAAGCTTAACCTTAGTACCAAGCCCTTTTTGGAATGCCTTCCAAAAGTGTGAAGTAAATTGAGTGCCCCGATCTGAAATAATAGATAGAGGAACCCCATGTAACTTCACTATCTCCTTGATGTACACCATTTGGCATAGTCTTCCGCCGAAAAGGAAACCTTGACGGGAATAAAGTGGGAGGACTTTGTCATTCTATCCACAATAACCTAAATAGAATCATATGTTGCCTTCGGTACGAGACAAACCCACAATAAAATCTATATGCACATCCTCCCACTTCCAAGTGGGAATATCTATATTTTGGGAAAAGCCTCCCGACCTTTGATGCTTGGCCTTAACTTGGTGACAATTCAGACACTTGGCTACAAAACCCGCTATATCCTTCTTCATACCATTCCACCAATAGATTTCCCATAGGTCACGGTACATCTTAGTGGCTCCCGGATGAATAGAATACTACAAACCAAGAGCTTCTTCTAGAATTTGCTCTCTCAAGCCATCAACATCCGAAACACAAAACTGACCTGGTACATAAGCACCCCATCTCCCCCTTGGGAGAAGGCCTCAACGGACTTGTTGAGTACCGATTCTTTCAAATCCACTAACATGGGATCAAGGTCTTGCTTGGACTTCACGTCCATTACAAAGGATGATTCGGAACCATTATGGACCATGACACCACCCTTGGTGGAATCCACTAGTTGGACACCTAACCGGTCCGACCTATGTACATCACGAACTAACTCCTTCTTCTCATCTTCTACATGGGCCACACTACCCATGGACAATCGACTTAGGGCATCCGCAACTACATTGGCTTTGCCGGGGTGGTAAAGGACACTCATGTCATATTCCTTCAAAATTTCTAACCACCTTCTTTGTCAGAGATTCAAGTCTTATTGGTTAAACACATATTGAAGACTCTTGTGATCGGTGAACACATCAACATGCACCCCATATAGATAATGCCTCCATATTTTCAAGGCAAGCACTACCGCCGCTAATTCGAGATAATGGGTTGGATAATTCTTTTCATGGATCTTGAGTTGCCTTGAAGCATAGGCAATCACTTTCCCATGTTGCATAAGGACACATCACAAACCCACTCTAGAGGCGTTACAATATACAACAAAACCATCGGTACCCTCCAGCAAGGTCAACACCGAAGCGGAGGTAAGCCTATCTTTCAATTCTTGGAAGCTTTTTTCACAAGCTTCTGACCACACAAACTTAGCTTTCTTTTGAGTTAAAGTCGTCAATGGAGAAGCAATGGAAGAAAAATCCTCAACGAACCTTCTATAGTAACTGGACAAACCCAAAAAGCTTCTAATATCGGTGGGTGATAGAGGTCTAGGTCAACTCTTGACCGAGTCCGTCTTCTTTGGATCTACCTCTATACCCTTGCTTGCCACAATGTGACTTAGGAATGCCATGGATTTTAGCCAAAACTCGTATTTGCTAAACTTTGAAAATAGTTGGTGTTCTTTAAGGACTTTCAACACAATCCTCAAATGGTCCATATGTTCATACTCACTCCTTGAATAGATCAAAATATCATCGATAAACACAATCATGAACATGTCAAGATATTTTCGAAACACTCTATTCATTAAATCAATGAATGACGTCGGAGTGTTAATTAGACCAAAGGACATTACTATGAACTCATAGTGACCATATCTTGTTCGGAAGGCTGTCTTGGGAATATCAACCCCTCTCACCCTTAGTTGGTGATAACCCGAATGAAGGTCAATTTTGGAGAAATAGCTACCCCTTGGAGTTAATCAAACAAATCATCGATTCTCGAAAAGGGATAATTATTCTTTATGGTCACTTTGTTCAATTGGTGATAATCAATGCACATTCTAAAAGACCCATCTTTCTTCCTAACAAACAACACCGGAGCACCACATCGAGAGATACTCGGCTGGATAAAACCCTTGTCTAGCAAATCCCTTAGTTGCTCTTTCAACTTGGCCGGAGCCATTCTATAAGGAGGAATGGAGATAGGTTGCGTATCCGATAAAAGATCAATGCCAAAATCTATTTCCCGTTCGGGAGGAATACTGGGTAAATCATCGAGAAAAACTTCTGGAAACTCGTTCACTACCGGAACCGACTCTAGAGAAGGGGTTTCAAACTCAACATCCCTTACCCTAACAAGATGGTAAATGCACCCTTTGGAGATCATTTTCCTAGCTTTGAGACAAGAAACAAATTGACCTCTAGGGATAGAATTCCCCCCTTTCCACTCTAAAATTGGCTCATTTGGAAATTGGAATTTGACCACCCGAGTCCTACAATCTATAGAGGCATAACATGCGTGCAATCAATCCATACCCCAAAATTACATCAAAATCCAACATGTCTAAATCTACTAAATCCACCAAAGTGACTTTATGAGATAAAGAGATGGGACAACTTCTATACACTTTCTTAGCCACCACGGAATCACCAATTGGGGTAGAAATCGAAAAAGGCTCTAATAGCACTTCGGGGAGTATTTCAAACTTCATGGCCACAAAAGGTGTCACAAAGGACAAAGTAGCACTGGGATCTAACAAAGTATATACATCAATGGAAAAGACTTGTAACATACCGGTCACCACATCCGGGGAGCTCTCTTGGTCTTCTAGGGATCAAAGAGCATAAAAGCGGTTTTCCTTTTGAGCATTGAAATTTGAACATCTTGGAGGAGTTTGCTTGTCTTCTCTCCCTTTCGCCGTAAGTGTTGGCAATTCTTCAATTGATGACCACTCTTACCACAACCATAACAAACACCCAAACTGGCTAAACATTTACCATCATGTTTCTTTCCACATTTTGCACAAGTAGGCTTTGCTATAGGAGTCCCCTTATCATAAAATCCTTGAGGCTTAAGGTTAGACACCATATCCTTGTTGACCATTGGGGAAGCACTAGAGGAACCTTGGTTGGAAAACCTTCATTTGAACCTTTGTCGACCTTTCCCATCGGACTTAGCATTAGAAAAGTTTCCATCACCGGTCCTAGCTCTCTTCACCTCCCTATTCATTTTCTTGAGTTTTTTGCTCCTCAATTTGTTCGGCATGAACCATAAGACTTGAAATATTCATACTTGGGATAAGCATTGCCGAACGACATTCATTGACTACAAAGTCGGACACTCCCATCACAAACTTAATCAATCTAGCCCTTGAGTCTGCCACCATAGTTGGAGCATACTTAGATAGTTGGTTGAACTTTAGAGCATTCTATTTCACACTCATACCCCCTTGACGAAGGTTAATCTTTCGTTCCCTCAACTCTAGGGGAAAGAACCTATCAAGGAATGCTTCCTTGAATACCTCCCAATCTATGGGACCCGCTCCTCTTGGCCTCTCACCCTTCCATTGTTCATACCAAACTTGAGCTACATCTTTTAGTTGGTAGGCGGCTAGCTCCACCTTCTCCTCCGAAGACACCCCCATAGCATCAAGTAGCTTGCAAGCCTCATCAACAAACCTTTGGGGCTCTTCTTCCACCTTAGAACCAAGAAACTTGGGAGGGTTTATCCTAGCAAAATCCCTCAATCTTGAAGTCATAGAATTCATATTAGGGTTCACACGAGGCCCAACATATCTATTAGCTTGGGCCGTCATGTCTTGATCCAATGTTAGAAAAGCTGACTTAATTTCCACATCCATCATAGCTGGAGGATTATTCGGAGCTTGATTGACTTGAGGAGTTTGATTACCTTGAGGAACTCCTTGATTCACATTCTCCTCTTCCACCCTTCTAGCATTTGCCCTTCGTGTATTCATTTCCTAAAGACATAAAAGAAGGGTTAGGAGAGGGACTTTTATAGAGTTAAACTCTAAGGCACGACTCAAGAATAATGAAAGAAGTGAAATTTCCTAAACATCTAATAGCCTCTTACTCATAAATGTGGCGAGCTTCACACTCATGAACTCTACTAGACGTGGCTTATGAGACATCATCCTAGAATCATTCTAAACCTTGTGCTCTAATTACCAAGTTTGTCACGACCCAAGGGTACCCCCTATACGTAACATGGCACAAAGAACCCCAAAAGGTTCCATGTAATCCACTTAGCATATCATGACATAAAGTAATAGAATAATAAGAGTAAAAGCACATTTTTCAAGTCTTAAGAAGTTTTCATAAAAGCAAAGCGGAAGTCTAGACATTGTCTCATTTAGCCATCTATTACAATCAAAGTCTCAAATAGGGTCACAGCCCTTACAATAGAAATCTGAAAGTCTAATACAATGAAAGAAAAAGGAACAACAAGATATCACTTGTCCTCGGATCCATGAGGACTCACCACAAGTTAGGAGAATAGTCGATCCAAGCTTGTATCAAAGGAAGAACACCTCAAACACCGGAACCTACACTTTGTAGAAAAATGTAGAAGAAATATGGGTTAGTACAAAATTGCACTAAGTATGATAGCCATGCACAAAATCTTTGAAAACATGCAAAAAGGGACATTTTAATTAAATGCATGTAATTTGTAAGTTAAAACCTCATATAGAAAAAAATGGAAGGACATAAGTCATAAGCATGTTCAACATTTAAATCATCATAGTACAATGGAAACATACCATAAGCACCCTCAAAGTCTACTTGTGCAATGCATAAGTAAGATCCCATAATCCTACCCATGCTAAGTAAAGCTTTTTGAGCAATCATAGTTAATAATTCATTTTCTTCATTATATTGGGAATAACCCTTAACTGACATAGATCATGTGAGCTTAACATGGAATCCGGTGTCATGCCTCATACCGAAAAGAGGTGTCCTACTTGCCTAAGGTAGAACTAAATGTATTAGCTTTTAGGTGGATCCACTAGCTAAAGACCTATGAGGGAACATAGTTCTAGGATATGGAGATTGTTACTAGAAACCCAACCTTTCTTAGCGGGGGAGCTTCCATCTCATGAGATTAACTTTAGAAACCCAGTCTTTCTTAATGAGAAAGCCTCTATCTCATATTCAATACCCACTCGGTGCTAAGCATTACTTCCCACAAATTACATGTTTACTCTTGAATTGAATTCACATGCATGAAGGAGTGTCTTACCCTTCATCCAACAAGACTCATAAAATAGCTCATAGATTCAATAGGTGAGAATGGACTTTCAACCTTAGAATCATCATATAGTAAGAAGAACTTTCACATCATGTTCATCATGTGTTTATGAGAATGAACTTTCAATTAACACAATAACAAGATTATAATCATGTTCACAAGGTATATATACTTGAAGCCCATAATTTGGCATAATTCCCATGTTTTTTTTACCCTTCTTGGATCAAGGAGCATATTCATCCAACCACATCAAGGGTTACTACATTAAACATGGATAATAACATGATTAGAATGACTAAATTACAACAAGTATAATTCTATTGGATTCACCTTACTACAATTCACCCACATCACAAAAGCCATAAATTAGGGATATGGGGATTCATGGATTAATGGGAGATTTTATCATAAAACCACCATAAAACAGCAATTCAATCATAATATAAGATAATTAAATCATAAAAACGTTTTTAGAAATAATCCATGACTTGAAGTGAATACCATAGGTTTTAAAGACTTTCTAACTTTGGAATTGAGAATTGGAGGACTCCATGGAAGAAAGATATCCATGAATCAAAGACTACCATACCTTAGGTGAATAAATCCAACAAATTCGTGTGAGGAATCTCCCTTCTTCAAGCCCTAACTTGATCTTCTTCTTCTTCTTCTTTGGAATCCTAGAGAGATGATTTTTGGGGAAAAATTGATTTGATTTGGGAATTGGGTAGTTATGATTTAGAAGACTAAATTTAGGGGTTTAAAACACATATATACTTAGTCTAAAATAATACAAAATGACGTCACTTAATGGTTAATTAAAATGGAAAACCTGAAACTACCCCTCAACTAACTCCCAAAAACCACCTTCCAGGTGTGACCCACGACCCCCTCACCTACGGACCATGGCTGGACCCACGGCCCGTGTTGGTGAAGCGTGGGTTGGGGTCTGGGGATGGTTCTGGGAGCTGTTTTGGCAGGCCTCACCCACGACTACCATCTACGGGGCGTGGGCTGACCCACAGGCGTGGGTGCCCTCCGTGGGTCACTGTCAGGCAGCCTATAAGGCTCTTCCTCAAGGACCTAGGGTTGGTCTTTGGGGTTAAGGACTTGACGTTCTAACCCTAATACATGAATTTTAAAGGTATAGGAAGGCTCTAACCCTAACGTCAAGCTCTAGCTAGGTCTATTAGTTTTATGTTAGACTCTAGTTTAGTTTACAAATTTTCGGAATGTTACACTTGGGTCGTGACAGCTAAATAATATTTATTTAGGCCTTTAAGTTTAGGAAAAGGAAAACTCATCGTTTTGGACTCCCAAATGAATTTGAAATATTTTAAAGGCTACAATAATTATCTTTAGACATATATAAGGCTAAAATAATTGCCTTTATAAATATATTTTTAAGTAATTAAGTAGGGAAGTAGGCCCTATATTTTATTAACAAAAATAAATGTAAATTATAAAATAAGTCACAATCTAACCCTATTTTATATTCTTTAAATCAATCCCTTTATAAAGAAATTATATTTACTATTATCATTATTGTTATCTTTCAAATCAAATATTGCTAAAATATTTTAATTTCTTAACATGCTATTTCAAGATTTTAGATATGCTAATATGTTCGAAAATACAAGGTACATACATATATATGTCATGCACATAAATGTATAAATTCTATATTTTTATATTTAGTTCTCTCCATACACTACTTATTATTTTGCTATACATACCATGTTACTTTTCTCATATCTACAATCCCTTTTACGTCTGTTATTTACCCTTTTTATGCAATTTATAAATTCCTACACTTTAATATACATATTATTTTATTACATATGTACCTAATCATTTTTTCACTACGCGTTAATAAAATAATAAACGTTCCTATGTTGTAAATAACATACATGTACATATTATAATTTATAATAAATTTAGCTAAGATTACAAACTTTTTAAATATTTTAACATTTAGTATTATTATTATTATTATTATTATTATTATTATTATTGTTATTATTATTATTATTTATTTTATTCATTTATTTTCAGAAACTCCATTTTATGTATTTTCATTCAAATTATATAACAACATATTACTATATATTTACACCCTTCTATTATCTTATTTATATTATTTTACATCTTAGTTCTCTATATAAATAAAACGGTAAATTTCATATCCTTTAAACTCAACATTTATATACTTATTTAGAATAAGTTTATGTAAGATACATATATATTTTCTAACATATAAAATTGTCACACAATTCAAGTACATTCCTTTATTTACTTATTTGTTTTATTGTATGATAAAAAATACTACTATTAATCTTGTTGTAGACATATTATAGACGTATATATGGTATATCTTGTATTTACCCCCTTTTTCTCAAATTAATGTAACCCACTTATCACTAATTTTAAAGAAAAATAAATGAATAAATTTTCCTAAATTAAGTTTAAGGACTATCTTTGGATAGACTCTGAGGGATGCTTAATACCTTTCACTTAAGTAACCAAAACTCTTACTTAGAATCGCACTGGTTTCGCAAATAAAAATAGAGTTTACATTTTCATTTCTTTTTTAAAAAATGATTTTCCTAATCTTTCCTTTAAATTAAGTGGCGACTCTAAAACAATTTTTTTTCAAAACGAGAGTGACAGTCATATTATGTTGTGAGCTATTTCGACCTCGCTTGAAAATAGGATGCAACAACGGACGCCTTCGATCATCAATGGCTAGGGAGCCTCAATCTTGCACTCCCTTTCTCCATTGGATGTCGCAGATCCTCCAGCTTACATTCTTCCCTTGAGCGTTTCTATCTCGGCCTTCATGTTTTCAATCGTTCTTAACGCCTCCATGAGCCGACACTCCAAGGAAGTGATGATTTCCTTCAACTCATACTCCGTATGACTACGTGTCTTTAACTCTTTGTGGATGTTGTCATTCTCTTCAAGGGTGAAGTACTCGAGAGTCTTAAACTTGCAATACCGTGTACAAGCGCTTGCCTAAGATATCTACAACCTGCCTCATCGTGTCGACCCTCACGGTCCACTCTTCTCCGGGCATGACGCCAATGTGCTCCTAGCCACGTTCATGATCACTCACTTCAATGGTTGAAAGTGGGTGAGATGTTAGCGCTTCGCTTGGTGTAGGGTCGAGAAAAAATTCCTCACTACTCTTAAGGTGCTTCCTTCCCTTGTAGTGCTTCTTTACACCATCTAGCCTAACATTGGTGGTGCTAGCAACATTTATGTATCCCTTGTTATTCATTCCCTTAGTTCCAACATTTGCTCTGATACCATGTTTTCAGGAACTTAGACTTCCACTAATGCTCTGTGCGACACTTGACAACTTACTCACAATTCTTTCACGATCTTATAAGCTTAAGTAAACCTTTTCATACTTAGATCAGTAAGAGAATGAAGAAAGACAAAGAGAGCTTTTAAAGAAGGCTTATTGCTTTGAAGAATGTTTTACACTTGCTTGATTGCTTTACAAATGAGAGCCCCTCTAATTGTACTATAATCTTATGGGCTAAAGTGTAACACCCTGAATTCGAAAGAGGGCAACCTAGCCAAATTTCAGGATTTTCAGGTGCCATTCACGAAGGCCAACCACGGCACATGGGTTGGACCACAGACGGTAGGTGGGTCTATGGATTGGCCACCCAAGAGTTATCAAGGGCAGGAACCACGACTAGGCCTACAGACCGTCGGTGGGTCCAGGGGTCGTAGGTCAGGCCCAAAATCTTTTACAGTCTACGGTCTGTCGGTCTGGCTTCATGGGTCAGTGTTTGGCAATTAGTGTTAGGGATAGTTGGGTCTTTTCCTAATTATTTTATCTCTATACTACATTGTTTTAACCTTCATTAAAACCCCTATATAAGTTTTTTAACCCTCAAATTCAATCCATTCAAGTCATTCTTCCAAAATCACAAAAAAGAAGAATAATTCTCCTCTCCAAAATATTTCTCTCTCTAGAAACTTGAAGAAGAATAAGGGTTCAACCTAGGGTTTTAAGTCAAGTCTCAATTCCTCCATTGAAGATTAGAAATCGTCTTTGAGGTATGATAGTTTTCATCCATGGATTCCTTCCATTCATAGAGTTCCCAAATTCCTCTATTTTCAAAGTTAGAAATCCCCAATTGAGTTAGTGTTTTCTTCAATTGCCATGGATTCTCTTGATTATTGATTTAAATGATTGGATTATAATCTCTTATGCATGAATTGATGAAATTCTATGATTTTATGATGATTTCCCCTATGAAACCATGTAATCCCCATGTTTCAAGTTATGAGCATATGATGTGGGATTTTGATTGTGAAGAAAGAGTTTTATGAAATCAAACATTTCCATATATAACCCATGTTTTCTAAATGATTATGATTGAAAGTGGTTTTTGAGCCTTGAAAGGTAAATTATGCAATTATGCATGTTCTTATGAAATCTATGCAAATGTTTTAAGGATGCTTTGAGAGTAAAGTACCAATAATGATGTTGTTGTTGTTTTGTTGAAAGGATTATTCTCATATACACATGAAAGAATGATGTGAAAGGTTTTCTCACATAATTCTAAGGTTGAAAGGTTTTCTCACCTAATTGAATCAAAGATTAAGAGCTATCCTAATGACTTAGCTTGGATTGGTTATTGAATGATACTTTTCCATCGATTATGACTTATCTTGGATTGGCAAGATGACATGACTTTCCATGGATAATAAGAACAAGTAGGAAATTACTATTCCGTGGGATTTATGCTTAGCACAAAGAGGATATTGAGATGGAAGCTCTCCCGTTAGTAGATGTAACGACCCTCAAAATGAAGTAGGATAAAGTAGAGCCTCACATGAGTTTTATGCATTAATAACTTGTTAAAATAATGAAGAATAGCCTTTTTAGTCAGCTTTAAAGAGTTTGGAAGTCAAACGTCATGGGACGACCAAGACGTTCGGAAACTAGTCTTTTACGTGTTGGTGTGTTCTAGTATGTTGTTCATGTTTTTATGTGTTGTTTGGAGTCTAAAATTAGTGGAAGTGACCCTAGTGTCTTAATAAATATTTTTAGGGTCAAAACGTTTGAATACGACGCCCCAAGGGCACCCTAAGGGTCCCCGAGGAGGACCCCAACCTTGGCCAAGTAAGCTGCCAAGGCAGCTTGGAGGGAGCATGTCCACGTCGCGGACTAGCTCCACCAAGGGCCAAATGTTTAGTCCGAGTCGCGGACATCTTGCGGACTCTACTATCTCGAATTTAATTTCCAGAAAACTTGTGGGAACACCTCCGCGTCGCAAACTTCTTTCCCGACGAAATCTGTGAAAATAAAACTCAAGTTTGACTTATTTAAAAAGGTCCAACTAAGTGAGGGGTAGTCTGGGTACTTTGGGGAATTATTATAAACAATTATTCTACCTATTTTAGGGTATTTTAAGTTGGTTAAAACCCCAAAACCTAAAATTAGACCCCATTCTTCAAATTGACCCTTCCCTCTCAAAATAGATTCTCTCAAAAACTCCATTCAAGACCTTGATGAAGCTCAAGCTAGAATATGGGTTTTCAACTGATTTCTTCTTCAATTTAATGGGTCTTCAAATTAAGGTATGGTAGCTCTTGATTCTTGAATAACCTCTCATTCAAGGAGTTCTATCAAAGAATTTCAAAAGTGATTCAAAGACCAAAATTCCCAATTTTCAATCTAAACATGGGTTCCTTGTCAAACGATTTTCTAAATCATTCTATTGATGAATTAATGTAGAATTAATGTTTTTAAGACAATTTTCAAAGGAATTCTTGAAAAACCCATGATCCCCAAATTCTCGAAAATTGGCCTATGATGTGGGTCTTTGTGAATATGATCTCTATTGGTGAAATTATGTTTAGATTAGATTTTATTGATGTTTCTTATGATTATCTATACTTATTCATGTTGAATTATTGGTATATTGAAGAGTTGAGGATTATGGCCTTATGGGCAAAGTTATGGGTTGATCCCTTTGTTTATGGAATTGTACTTAGACTATGTTTATGATATTGAATTACATTGTTGATTTCTATTGCTACCTATGTCAATTTATTATGAATTGTTGAGGATTGATCCATGGTGATCATGGCTTGGAGAATTGGTAAGTTGACCTAACTTCTAGTCTATAGTATAAGAATTGATGTTGTGAGGTTTGATCCACTTATGGTAGAGGTGTTTACTTCTTGTCTATCTATGCATGTTGAGATCATGGCCTTATCTATGCATGTTGAGACCATGGCCTTGAAGGCAATAGATGTGAAGTGAATTGATGATTATGATGCCTATGTTTATAAAGTTGTGCTATGAAGGTTATGTATGAAATCCTCAATGCTAGCATGATGTTTAAAGTGTGTTGATGATGAGGAGTATAATGTGAATGAT